>CAJRSG010021687.1:317914-350168 GCA_907169655.1 Acomys percivali | reverse complement strand
ATAATAATAATAATAATAATAATAATAATAATAATAATAATAATAATCACAAAATCACAAAACAAACTAATTTTTTCTTAGGTTTATGAATGAAATGTTTATCACAAATTCCAATTCATTCTATGTTAAATTTCATTAAATTTGGCATGGTTGACATAATTAGTTATATTAGAGGGCTATTATTTGTTATATCATATACTGGAAACAACAATTCAGTTTCATAAATTAGTGACTTTTTGAAAACTGACAAACATACTAACAATGATCATTAAATGAAATAATAAAAATTCATACATTTCTACATGCAGTGAGTTTGATTTATATATGCCTACCTAAATAAATCATTTATCATAAAACATCCTAGGGTTTGTCTTTTGTTTTCTTTCTGGGCCCACAAACCTAAAAATGCCATATAACATGCTGGGATTTACTCATTACATAACCATAACAAGTCCCTAAATGTACTCAGTTTGGTGCATAAAATCGTATAATTGTTATTATATTAAGAGTAGTTGACAAGATTCATGTTTTACATATGCATACAAATAATAATTTTTGTGGTAAATAATGATTTAGTTAAACAAATACTACTGAAATATACTCAGAAGTTATAAAAAAATTCAACTGACTCATTCTGGGAATACATAGAAATGCTTTTATAGTAGATAATGACAAATTATATTTCAGTTTACATTTATTTCATGAGAATATATAAAATATAGTAAAATTAGTAAAGAGGCCATGGTATTTTATTTTTTTAATATTATTCAATGTTTTTATATGTCTTTGCCTGCATGAGTATGTGCATGTGTGTATGTGTGTATGTGTATGTGAGTATCTGTGTGTGTGTGTGTGTGTGTGTGTGTGTGTGTGTACGTGTGTGTTTGTGTGGTATGTTCACCTGAGTGAATATATGATTTAAAAGAACTAAAGAATTTTTTCTTTTTTTTTTTTTCCCTTAGGGGTGAGGATACATAATTAATGCCCTTTCCAGCCTTGAAAGTTTTCATTCTATGGAAGTTGCCAATTACTATGTCTATAAATAGATTTTTAAAAATGATTTATTTATTATGTACACAGTATCCTGCATGTACACCTGCACACCAGAGTAGGGTACCAGATCTCACTATAGATTCTTTCTTAACATGTAAGTATCCTTGGGCTCTATGTCCAGCACTTCAAACATAGAACGCAAACCCTGGTTAATGTTGTTACCACTTTATTGCATGTCTGCTTTTGGAACTTACATTTCTCAATAATCACACGCAAAACAAACATACTAGGCATATATGATAATGACAGCCCAGTGGATTTTTTTCATTTATTCATTATTATTACTATTTTAAACTCCTTGAGTGGCGAAAAATTTGTTCCATCTAATTAAAAATTAACATGGGAAAGAAATTTATCCCTAGAGTAGCACACATCACCCACTTAAGTCGCAGTGTGTCTTCTGCCAATAGAATATATTAGAAGATGGCCAGTGTCTGACAAAAAAAAAAAAAGAAAGAAAATTCTTAAGAACAGTTAAGCTAATTTTTAATAACTTTCTGAAATTTCTCAATTAATAAAGGTAAAATGCCAAAATTAAGGTCCAACTGATGGTCTTTAGCTACTTTTGGCAAATATCAAACTTATTTTTACTTCTACTATTATTTTTTAATATTAGTATTAAAATGGAATCACATCAAATATTGAAAGAAGCCATGAATTTCTGCCTTTTTCAACTACAAGTATGGTATCCTGCTGACTTCCTATTGTTCTTATATTTGACATATTAGATCAAAGGAAAACAAAATTTAAACTTTTAAAATAAAGGGAGAATGGGTTAAGTTATTGTCATGAATATAATTAACTTATGTGCTAATATGTACCAGGTCATTTTAGTTATGGACTAGGAATATATTTAAATGTATTTGTATTAAGTATGAAGTTCCGACTATATAACAGATGATCAAATGTTGATGAACATGATTGAAATGAGTTGGTAACCTAAGTGTTCCTGATTGTTAATTCATTATTAAGCAATGTGGAACTATTTACATGTTTAATTTTGGCTTTAAAGACATGAAACATCTTATTCACCAACTTTAATTTATTCTTACACTTGATCAGAGAAACAAAAAAATGGGGTTTACTCTGATGCTAAAGTTGCACTTAATATCACAGTGAGAGCTACAGTAACAGAAATTAATATTTCATAAAGAATGCAAATTAAATAAAGGTAAAGTAAATGAATCCAATATGCCTAGATTTACCTGAAATGCTACTGGTTTTTTTATTTTATTACTATAATCACACAGTTCTAAAGGTTTCCAAAACCTTTTTCCAATTGTTGGAGACATCAAACTGATGTGTTATAACATTTAAAGAAATGTTTGGAGAAATTGTACTGAGGGAAGAGGCTATTGGTAAAGTTGTTTATCATTAAGCCCTGCATTATAGCAGAACCACAAATAAACAAGAAGAATGCAAGAACATCTTGATCATACAATTGCAGTATCTCTTTCTTTCCATGTAGGTTTTTTTGCAGATAAATTTACATTTTTTATTAATTTATTCTTGTTGCATCTCAATGGTTATCCCATCCCTTGTATCCTCCCATTCTCCCCTCCTCCCATTTTCCCCTTATCCCCCTCCCCTATGACTGTTCCTGAGGGGGATTTCCTCCCCCTGTATATGCTCATAGGGTATCAAGTCTCTTCTCGGTGACCTGCTATCCTTCCTCTGAGTGCCACCAGGTCTCCCTTTCCAGGGGACCTAGTCAAATATGAGGCACCAGAGTATGTGTAGTTTTAAATGAAAAAATTTATAAATGTAAGTAAAATTATTTGTTCTTTTAAGAATTAAAATTGAGGCTCCCTCACCTAAAACCAAACAGAAAATCAAAGAGATTTAATAAATAAAATTTTAAAAAATTATAGAGATAGAAAAGAAATGAATCTGCTCGTGGTAATTTTTTTCTTAACATGTTACAAACCTAGTTCAGTTCAATGTAGAGATACATTCTTCTTAAACAGTGAGAAATGATGGACAAAGCTATAACAAGGAATACATACAATGAGTAGAAAAGCAAGGCGGCTTTTTCTCGTTGTGTGATCTTGAAGGAGGCAGCTGTATGGGCAACATGTGGCTGAGCAAATTCTGAACACATAATATTTTCTTCATTTGAATAAATAAGCAAACATTTTAACATTGTTTACATAATTAATTTTATATTGAGTTACATGGGTGAATAAATATTTACATAAATTTTTACCATGTAGTGTTGAAAAAATAAAAACATTTGCGCTGTGCAATTCTGACTAAGATATCATACCTCCAAATTGCCAACCCTTACCTACTAGTTTCTGCTCATTAAATATTCAGTCAACTTATTTTCATATTTTATTAATTATTTTTATCTATTATTCATGTTTAACATTAAAATTTTCTGAAAGGAAAGAAATTATAACTTCACATTCCTATCATCATAAAATCCTCAGTGTTTTAATATGTTCAACATGAGCTCAACCTGTCGCTGTTCTTTACAGCTAAACTCTGGGAACATCGTCCACATGGAAGTGTTTAACTGTGACTGCTGCTCTTCCTCCTGTTTGCTGTGGATATCATCTTTCTCTTTGGCTTAATTTTGTAATTCAATAAATATCGAAAAGATATGAGGTTCTGAGCTATTTCTGTAAGAGTAGGTGAAATTAAAGTAATTCCCACATACCCATCTACAATTGATATCTGCTGGGAAATGGGAAAGTCAGTATTCTCTAATGGAGTGTTACTGGGTGTGTAAACCACACACCATGCTCAGGATGCGCAGGACACAAGATAGACTGCTTGTTTGGTTTGCTTTTGGTGGTCTATTGTTTTGTTTTTTGTCTTATTCTCTTTTGGTTTGTTATGATTTTCAGGTTTTGGAGAGAGTGAGGCAGAGAAAGAATATAAAGTTGGATGGTAAGAGGATGAGGAGGATGTGGACCAGGGTGGGCAAAAAGAAAACTATTATTAAAATTAATTTAAAATAATAAAATAAATATTTATTAACCTTAAAAACATTAAGTGTGATAATTATTACACATACACACATTAGGTAAGAAGAAAACATGTAAACTAAAAGAAAAGAATCATTATATAAAGGACTATTAACTTGGAGTGCTGTCTCTGAATAGGTGATGGTTGAAAAGTGACACGCCCTACTGCTGTACTAGAACATACATTAACATGTAATCAAAAAACAAAACAAAACAAAATTAATAAAGTTCTTTGTGGCCCCATTTAGTACCCAATAGTATAGTTTACTACACTTTTAGTTTCTTCTATGGAATTGAGGCATTGTGTATGAGTCCATTTTCAGTTTGTAGATAAATCAAAGACAATGACAAGGAAATAATTGCACTTCTGGTTACATCTCCACAGATGGAACACGCAGAGAAGAAGACAGAGGATAATGCTACCACGGTGACACAGTTTTTCTTCTTCGGGTTCTCTGAACTTCCCAGCCTACAAGGATTTCTGTTTGGCATGTTCTCCATAATGTATGTGATTATCTTAATAGGAAACGGCTTCATAATTGTGATAGTCAAAATTGACCCCGCTCTACAGAAGCCCATGTATTTTTTCCTTGTCAATTTTTCACTTCTGGAAATCTGTTATGTATCAGTCACTCTCCCTCGGGTTCTGTACAATCTTTGGACTCAAGATAGAAGAATTTGTCTTCTGGCCTGCGCTATTCAAATGTTTTTCTTCCTAATTCTGGCAGCAACTGAGTGTTTCCTCCTGGCCGTGATGTCCTACGACCGCTATGTGGCCATCTGCCATCCTCTGCACTATCCTGTGGTCATGAACCCAGCAAGGTGCACTCAGCTGGCAGCAGGGTCCTGGCTTGGTGGCATCCCCGTCCAGATAGGACAAACCTGTCAGATATTCTCTCTGCATTTCTGCAACTCTAATAGAATAGAGCACTTCTTCTGTGACGTTCCCCCGATTCTCAAGCTGGCCTGCGGGGACACTTCAGTGCATGAGCTGTCTGTCTACTTAGTGGCGATGCTGTTTGTTGCCTCTCCGTTTATGATGATACTTGCGTCTTATACGAGAATCATCGCCACAGTTCTTAAGTTACCAACAGGCAAAGGTCGGGCCAAAGCCTTCTCCACGTGTTCTTCACATCTGCTGGTAGTAGTTTTGTTTTTTGGATCAGCTACCATTAACTACTTGAGGCCAAAGTCCATTCACTCTGCAGGAACTGATGAACTGCTCTCTCTGTTCTACACTATTGTGACCCCCATGTTCAATCCTCTGATATACAGCCTCAGGAACAAGGAAGTGATCGCCGCACTGAGAAGACTTTTACTTAAAATATCGAGCCATCGATTTATGTGTAAGTGAATGAATGGTTTCTTCCACACTTATCAGAAATATTCTAACTGTAGAGTCCAATTTACACGGCAACTCTTTCTATGTTATCATATGTAATATATCATATGTAATATATTTTAAGTAAAATATATTTACATAATTTTCCCTGCCAATTTCATCCTTCTAAACTCACCGATGCCCCCTTAACATAATCTCTTCCAAGTTATGTGTACCATCTTCCTCTCAAAATTATGGCTTCTTTTTTCTTTTTTTTATTATTTGTACGTGGATAGACACATAGATATAGATATTGATAGATGATAGAGAGGTAGATGATAGATAGATGATAGATAGACATTAAAAATGTGCTGACTCTGTTTGTGTGTTTTTAACTTAAGGGCAGATATCTTCATCAAATAATCTTTCCTTTATGAAAATTAAAGACAATTAAACAGAACAAGTATAATGCAGAGAACAATAAATTTTGAGGAGTCAGCAAAACTAACATATCTCCAACTAAACTCCTGCACCTAAGGCTCAGGGAACATGGCAGAAAAGGGGAAGGAGATTGTGTTAAATGGCCAGGATGCCTGTTGGAAAACTAGAAATGGCCGCCAGAATAAGACTTAAAGACTGACAATATCTAATATCAATAGAATTAAATTTGTCAATTTTATCGTTGCTGTTACATTTGAGGTAAACTTCTGTGATGTTCTGGTATAAAAAAATAAAACAAACAAACAAACAAAAACAATAGACATACTTTCCCTTAACTTTGAACTATCTTAAAATGTTCTCTACCATAAATTATGCTTTACAAATTAGTTGATCCTCATGCATAATTTTTATTTTATTGAATTTGTTGTGTATATCACATTTTCCATGAATTTAAGGATGTAAAAGATTTGAGGAAGTTTTTAAAGCAAGATTATCCTAATATTATGCCTTAAATTGCTCAGTGGTGGAGTGTTAACTTACTATGTATAGTCATTTTATTTTTCTGTGGCCCTGGAAATTACCAAACAAACAAAAGAATGTACTGCCTAGATAAATATATTAACCATGGTACATGTTCTTCTATACTTTCCATAAATTAAAACATATTTACCCATTTATGGCTTTTGTATTATGATGGAGTAAAGATGAGATATGTTACTACTTTGCTGTTTATTACAGATTATGTATATGGAAAATCAATGATTTGATATTCTTACTATTATAATGGAATTCCCATGAAGTTCAAGTTTATCACAACTGTGGATATTCACAGTTTCCCTCAAAGTCTTAAGCTTGAAATCAAGAGCCCAAACACACATATCTTTTGAAAATTGAATATGATTTCTTATTTGCATTGAATATGCCTGTATCTCTTTAAAGGTGCAATTCTTTGTGTGAAAATGAATGTAGGTGATATTTATTTGAAGACATATCTTTGACGCATTAACTCAAACGGTTTGGATAAATAGTAGCGTATTTGTGCCATATGATAGATTTAATTTAGTTTTGTGATATCGTTTATACTGTTGATACAACAACCAGCAGTGTCTCAGGTCTCCCTCTTAATTCCTATCAGTATTAGAAGCTCATTCATCATTTGGGTTCTTTTAAAAAATAACATTGAAATGGGATGATATCAATTTCTGTCCTCCCTCTTCTTCCTCTGTCTTTTCCCAGTTACACGCGCTTGTGTCCCTTGCACTCTCCTTCTCTTATTGATTGTCTCATTTCCTTTTGTTATTATTGTTACACACACACGCACACTCACACACACACTCACACACTCACTCACATGTGTATGTCTTCACAACCGTAGGTAAGTACAGCCTTCTGGACCCATTTTTGTTGTTGTTGTTTTGTATAAGTGGTGTCAAGGTGGACCACGCCGCGCTGTGCATCCAATAAGGTGGATAATCACTAGGAGGTGTCAGTTTTCCGTCTCCCAGTAGTCACTATTTTCCTGTAGCTCATTGTCTCAGATTAGAACCTCAGAAAAAAATTTTACATTAGAAATTAAGATGTCCATTGGGATTGAATGTTACCGGACAGAAAAGTAAGACAGGAAAGAAAATGTTGGAAAAATGAATGAATATGCTAGATATTGAGGACAACACTTAACCAAACATGGGGTATCTAACTCTTGTTGATCGTGAATACAATGTTGAAAACAAAGCATATTTATATGTAATGACTTCTTTTTTGGGGGGGGGAATGCAAATACAAACAACTCTGAGATTCCATCTTACACCCATCAGAATGGCTAAGATCAAAAATTCAAGAGACACCACACGCTGGAGAGGATGTGGGGACAGAGGAACACTCCTTCATTGCTGGTGGGAATGCAAACTAGTACAGCCACTTTGGAAATCTATCTGGTGCTATCTCAGAAAACTGGGAATAGGGCTTCCTCAAGACCCAGCTATTCCACTCCTTGGAATATACCCAGAAGATGCTCCAGCACACAACAAGAAAATTTGCTCAACCATGTTCATAGCAGCCTTATTCATAATAGTCAGATCATGGAAACAGCCTAAGTGTCCCTCAGTAGAAGAATGGATAAAGAAACTGTGGTACATATACACTATGGAATACTACTCAGCTATTAAAAACAAGGAATTCCTGAAATTTGTGGACAAATGGACTGAGCTAGAAATGATCATAATGAGTGAGTTCACCCAGAAGCAGAAAGACTCAAATGGTATATACTCACTTGTATGAGTTCTTGTTTTAATTACATAGGTGAATATGCATGTTTTGTTCCCTTACAGTAAACAACAAGAGCAAAAATATTGACAGTGATGTTTAAATCACTGTAATTAGAGCATGGCAGCCATGGCTTTAATGATTTCTGTTCCACTCAGCACTAATTCTAATGCTTTCAGACTTACCATCAAATTTCATTATATCACTTTTGTTGTTATGGAAGAAGAATGAAGTATTTTGTTTCTTTAGTATTGTTTTAACTTGAAAAAAGTAGTTTTACTATCATAGAGTAGATATGAAGACATAGGGAATGCAGTGTAAAGATCATTATGTATTTGTGTATATCCCACAACATATTCACTGCTGAAGACACATTCACAGACATGTGAACTCACAAATGCCTCTGAGAAGTAAACATATTTCTTTCCTCTTCTCCTCTTCTTCCTTCTTTCAGTTGTCAATATAAATTTATTTTTTGTTTTTAAGATTACAAAATAATTACATTATTTCTCTTTCCTTCCTCCAACATTTCCATTATTCGTCAAATCCATCACTTCATTTTTCACTAATTGTTAATACATGCATTACTATTTGTTATAATCTTATTATGTGGTTGCATTCAGTAAGTTTTAAAAGTTATTAAACAAAATAATAAAATCATTTTAAAATATTTTTAGTCAACTTTAGATACTTATTCAAAATATACATTGTAAACATTCATATCGGTATTCGTCCACAGAACATATGCTAACAACGAAGAGTTAAATATCCATAGCTCTAAATAAAAACTTTTAAGAAAGATGCCTTCTGAACATTTAACTCAATGTAACAAAAATAAAAAGAACTTCTGCAAATCTAAATTATTATATGGGAATGAACAAAGTAATATACAATTAAATAGACATGTGAAAGATGGTTCACATCATTAGGTGGTAACCTAAAAGAATGAAAAACAAACTGACCTACAGATACAGATATGTTAATATCTAGGATGTAACCACTTTAACAATTAATGATTGAAATAGAATGCTCCCATCCTGGACTATGTAGGTTTGAATGGGAGAATAATGTTGAAGATATCAAAGTGTTTTTGGATTTATAATGAAAGAAAGTTCATTTTAATCGGCTCTAAGACAGTGAGTGCACACTTTAAGTTACGTTATAATGTCTTACCATACATAAAATGCAGTTACACTTAGGGATATGTCAGGAGCAACTGACTTCAGCACTATGAATACATAAGCTGGTTGATCACTGCACATTTTTCATCCAGTGGTCTCTTACCTCAATAAATAATAGCACTGAAAAAAATGACTTGTTGGTTGAGTGTTTCTTTACAACCACGAAGCCTTAGTTTCAATCTTTAATACTTCAGAAACTATTTTTACCAATTTCTTATATTTTCTATTCTTATATTTCTTAATAATAAAATAACAAAGCCTGACTATATGCATAAGTGCCAGTTTGTTTTATTTCATTTAATTTCTGTTTCTTGGTATGTTAAATTTATGATTGACAGGAAAACAGGGTTCTGTACAATTAGAAATTAACATGGGAAAGAAGTTTTCCCCAGGGCATAGAAGTTCCTTGTTAAGTAGAATAGAATGCTATGACAGGATAATATATGGACGATGTTTGATCTACTCTTCAAATAAAAGGACACCCTTAAGCTTAGAAATATAATCTTTTTTGTTACTTTACTTTTTTAGGTCAATAAATCAAGGTAAGAATTATAATTCACTTAATTCCAAAGCATCATTGGCTACATTTAATGGACAAGAGAATTGTGTACATCTATTTTTATATTTTAATATCAGCATTTAGATATAATTACACAAAATAATTAAAAGAAATTTTAAATTATTTATTTTTGTTGTTATAAACACTATTTTAGCTAAGCTTTTTACTAGTTTTCTGGCATTTGTAATTATATGATTCAGAGAAATCAGTATTTATAATACTTTTTAATATGACAGACTGATTTATTAAGGATTATGTTCATTAACATCATCGTAGTATGGGCTAAGGTGTATCAAGCCAAAATTTTCACTTAAGCATATATTAAAATGGTTCAATTATGTGACATCTAGGGCTTATATATCACAAAAATATATCCATATACCACAAAGTATTAAAATTTTGAGTGAAGATCACTGACATGGGCCTACACCTACTATGATCAAAGCAACCCCAATTGATTGACTGTTACTATATTTTAAGTGTGAACTACTAGCATATTTTTAATTTGGTTGTACAGAGTTTTGCTGTAACCAAAGTCTTCTGAATTAATAAAACAGCCTATATAGACACATATTTTCAATCTATTTCATTATAATATATTTACCATATAAATAGGTTTAAAGACACAGTCTTAATTGATTCAGAAAAGTTTATATCTACTTTTATTTTCATATAAATTTCTATTTATAAAGCATATTAATAGAGCATAATAAAACACATAGCAAAGGTTTTATTTTATTTATTTTATTATTTATTATACAGTATAATTATTTGAATAAAACTAAATGCATGTAATTACTTGAAATTACTACTGAATTTCATTCTTAACACAAAAATGAGAAACAAAAGGTTTTCAGCTGACAGACATGAACAAGAGAGCGAGAGAGAGAGAGAGAGAGAGAGAGAGAGAGAGAGAGAGAGAGAGAGAGAGAGAGAGAGAGAGAGGGAGAGATATGACTTGGAGAAGTTTGCTTTAGCAATGTATGTACATAAAATACCTATGAGAACTGAGGAAATAGCCTGGATGTAGTTTCTGGCCTAGCAGTTACAATGCTATAGTTTAGACAGTTGCAAATCAAACAAAACTGCAGAGTAAGTGCTACATCTAAAAAGCTTTACTTACTATATGTTTTGATTTATATACAGTTTTAATCCAAGAGTTCCAGGGATGTGAAAAATATTAATTTTAATTACTTAGATTTTTACATTTAACTCCTAAAAGTTTTAAGTCTAAATTAGCATCTCCTGAAATCTGGTGCTCAATCATAAAAATTGATTTGTGATAATAATAAGAAACAATTTTGGAAGAAAATTAAAGAGCCAACTGAAAATGGAATCACTGATTCAGGACTTGTCACTTTGGTTATTTAGATAATCAATTAAAGTAGCATGTGTCATTGTGATGTTAACAAGAATATAAATTGCATTAGGTAGAGAGGGAAAAGAAAGACAGTGACACTTACCTTAGGGATATATAGTCAGTGACAGAAAATATATACCATGACATATGTATACATATGTATATATTCTATTTAATACAATATTACATAATATGTAATTTTGTAAACATGCTGGAGAAAGGTACAACTATGGTAGCATTACTTTCTGAATGATGTAACATGGCTGAGGATAAGGAATTATGTTCATGATTGAATCGTCCCCACAGATGAAACACACAAACATCAGGGAAGAGGACAATGCTTCCACGGTGACACAATTTCTTCTTCTTGGATTCTCAGACCTTCCTAACCTCCAGGGGTTTCTGTTTGGGATGTTTTTCATAATGTACTGCATTATCCTAATTGGAAATAGCTTCATAATTGTGATAACCAGGTTTGATCCCGCATTACACAAACCCATGTATTTTTTCCTGGTCAACTTTTCATTTCTTGAAATCTGTTACGTATCAGTCACTCTCCCTAGGATTCTGTACAGCATTTGGACCCAGGACAGAAACATTTCTTTTCTGGCCTGTGCCACACAAATGTGTTTCTTTCTAATGCTGGCAGCCACTGAAAGTATTCTTTTGGCCGTGATGTCCTATGACCGCTATGTGGCCATCTGCAACCCTCTGCACTATCCTATGGTCATGAACCCAGCAAAGTGCACACAGCTAGCATTAGTATCCTGGTTTGGTGGAATGCCGTTCCAGCTCGGGCAAACCTGGCAGATATTCTCTCTGCATTTCTGCAATTCTAACCAAATAGACCACTTCTTCTGCGACATACCCCCTGTACTTAAGTTGGCCTGTGGAAACACTTCTGTTAATGAGCTGTACGTGTATATAGTTGCTATCTTGCTTGCTGCTGTTCCCTTTATGTTAATACTGTCATCTTACAGCAAAATCATCGCCACCATCCTGAGGTTGCCAACTGCTGAAGGACGAGCAAAAGCCTTCTCCACATGCTCTTCCCACCTGGTGGTGGTGGTTTTGTTTTTTGGCTCTGCGTCTATTACTTACTTAATGCCAAAGTCAACTCATTCTGCAGTAAGTGACAAACTGCTCTCTCTGTTCTACACCGTTGTGACTCCCATGTTCAATCCCGTGATATACAGTCTTAGGAACAAGGAAGTAATTGCAGCTATGAGAAGATTATTGCTTAGAACATAGTGCCATGGTCTTATAATCAAGTGACAGAGTTGCAGCCCCACTTCTCACATAGTTTTCACACATGTACTTTCTCTTTGAGCTGTTAAGAACTCCCTGCTAGGAACTACCTTTCTTTTTATTTGAAAGCTAGTATAACATTACTTTTCATAGAAATACACTAACCAAATAGATATACTGTTGATGTGCGTCTAATGAAACATTTTAATTTCATTAATTAAATTTGTTCTTTGCCATTTTTCTGAATGTGTGTAATACAGTCCCTATTCCCATCAAAAACCCAATTATTCCATTCCGATCCTTTCCTACGTGTAGATATTTTTGTTTAGTTTCATGACTCATGGAGCTTAACTGAGGCCCTCTCTGTGACAAGTTTGAATGTCTTATGGTTACTCTACTGAAGGCACTGACTCTTGCTCTCACTAAATGTTTAGTTGGCAGTATTTATGAAGACAATAGGTTTTCTCCTCATATTCAGAACTTTCTCTTAACAGGGAAAATTTTTTTTTAATTTATTTATTTTTTTAATTAATTTATTCTTGTTACATCTCTATGGTTATCCCATCCCTTGTATCCTCCCATTCTCCCCTCCCTCCCATTTTCCCTTTATTCCCCTCCCCTATGACTGTTCCTGAGAGGGATTACTTCCCCCTGTATATGCTCATAGGGTATCAAGTCTCTTCTCGGTAACCTGCTGTCCTTCCTCTGAGTGCCACTAGGTCTCCCCCGCCAGGGGACATAGTCAGATGTGAGGCACCAGAGTACTTGAGAAAGTCAAATCCCTCTCTCCACTCAAGTGTGGAGACTGTCCTTAACAGGGAAAATTTTATACATTCCCTGTGAAAGGAAAAGCAGCTGCAGTGAGGTCAAAATATCACTGGCTTGGTCATGCCCACGTGTTGGCAGACTGTAGCCATTCTCTCTGTTCTCTAGCGCTTCCATTTCTTCTGGACTATATATTTTTTTCATTTTTATTATTATATTTCTCTTTAACATATGCATTTATATTATTACTCATAAATAAAATAAATTACGTACAGCAGGAAGAACCATGAAACAATCAGGAGTTATATAAATGTTACATCCATAGTGATTAGGCTATTTGTATTTGTCAAACTTGAAGTAAACATCTTTCCTATCTTGTTGAGTCTAAAATTCTGAATGAAAATCCATGTTTATCATATCTCACCTCTGGGCTATAATTTTTAATATTCCTAGAACTTTATGTGGTAACATATATGTCTTGTATTGGACTGAGTATTAAATTCTCTCTGATTAGTAACTGTTTATGTGGCTGTGTGTTTGAATTCACCAGGAATAAAATGTAATATGTATGGTGTATTTAATATAATCTGAGTCAGCTGAATCAGTCTCTTTTCATAGGAATTATTGATAATTCTAAATTACTTACCTTAATAATGCCCCAAATTTCACATTGATATTTACTATTTTTATGTAGTACTATATTAGACTTAATGGGTATAAAGGCATATAAAGTATTTGTTGATGCATAGAATAAGTTAATTGATAAAGTAATGAAACTTCTATGTTATGTTGTATTTGTGGTTAACAGAGACTATGAGCAATGTAATTGGAAAGCAACATTGAACCTACCATGTGTCTTAATAATATTACTGCATTCACATAGCTATGTAAACTTTTATGGATTTATTTTCGAGTCCTAGGATGCCTGATAATATTTTCATTTAATTTACAACTATTCCATGAATTGTTGTAAATATTATAAAATTAAATTTATAAGTGCTCTGACTATTTTTATTTGGAATATATTGTGTGTTTTCTTCAGCCTACACACACACACAGGGAACATATTACTTGTCCTTGGTACTAATTTATTAAGGATATTTTCATGCAAGTACATAATATACTTTCAGCATACTTCCTCTTAAAGCCCTACCTTACCTATCTCTCCATTCTAGTCTCTCTCAATATATATTGAAACATATATCACTATCATAAAATATAGAATGCCAAAATGCCAAAAAACAAAACAAAACAAGAAACAAGTGTTCTTTCATAAATGAGAGAAAAAGAAGTGATACATTTCTGAGAAATAATTATTAATTTACTATGTTGGTTTTAGTTCTATACATTTTTCTCATAAGGACATAATTCATTCTTTTTGTGGTTGCAAATTCATCCATTGAGTACTTATACCACTTTTTATTTATTTGTTTTTTTTTCAAGTGCTATTTAGTTAGATTTCAAAACACAGCTATTATGAACAGTGCTTCACTGAACATTGGTGTGGTAGTCCCTCTGTCATGTGCTGATACTGACACATTTAAACAGTGTGCTGAAAGCACCATAGCTGGGTCATATGGCTGATTTAATATTAGTTTGGATAAACTTTAATCCTCACTTCCATAGACGTTAGACTATTTTCCTTTCTCAAGAAGTATTCAATGGTTCTTTTTCTCTCTTTTTTGTTCTCGTCAGTTTTGGGTGATTCTTTTCTTTATTTTTATTTTCTCTTTGTGTACATTTGTATGTGCATGTGTTAGTTTATGTGCATCTCTTCAAGGAAGGTGCCACAGGAAGTCAGAAAAGGATGTTAGATACTTCAGAACTTTTTACTTAACTGTTAAGCTACCATTCCAGCCCTGTTACTTATTTTCTTAATGACTGAAGTTCACACTGTGGCAAAGTAAAACCTCAAGTAGTTTTGATTTCTCTTCAGGTTGAGCATATCACTTGGTGTGTAGTGGACATTTATATTTACTTTTTATAAATTATTAGTTTCATTATGCTATTTTATTTTGAACTGATTTGGAGAATAATAATCCTTAGGAATTTAAGTTTTATTTCTTCTCAAGTCTCTGAGGGGCATTGAAGACAAGATATAGTTTTACAACCAAGTTTAGGTGGTTAGGGGATAAGATCATTTTAGATCAAGATAAGGAAGTTAAGCTATTAGAGGTGAGGTAGGATAGATATTGAATCTCATTTGGAAAATTAGAGCCAACAACACAGGTAAGACACTTACTTCCAATGGGATGAATGCAGATGGCCAAGTCACTGTAATGTAACATGAATAGAACTCATTATTCCCATTATTGTCACATGGTTCTCCCTGCTGTATGTAGTTTGTTTTATACATGTGTAATAAAAATAAATGTATTAAAAAATAAAATACTAATGTAATAACAAAAAAGATAAATAAATAAATTATTTCTGTATATCAACAAATAAAAGACCAAAAATAATATTTTAAAGGAAATAAACACAAAAATCAATAGAAATATGAAAAAAATCAACCAACATAATCTGCCATGTAAGTAAACTGAAAGGAAAATAAAACCTCAAGATTTTCTTATTAGGTGTTGAAAAAACCTTTAACAAAACCAACACCTTTTCATTACAGAAGTTTTGGAAAGATCAGGGATAAAAGGCCCATACCTAAACACAAAAAAATCCTCCCATTGACACTTTCTGTAAAATGGCTCACTTAAAAACTTTTGTGCTTTTGTATGTGTGTGTGTGCTTGGTATGTATATACATGTTGACATGCACATGAGCCCAGATGCCAGTGTATGTACCTGCATGTGTGTGCCTTTATGTGTGGAGGCCGATATTGGCATTCAAGGATTTTTCCTCTGTCACTTACCACTTTTTTTGCTGAGACAAGATCTGTCCCTATACCTGTGGGTAGTTGATTCAGCTTGCTTCCAGGATGCTCTTCCTCTAACTCCACAGGACATGGGTCACAGGCAGTCTTCAACATTCACTGGAGATTTTTGTCATGACTACTAGAGATAAGAATTCAGGTCTTCCTATTCATGGGAAAGGTTTTTTTCTATTGAACCCTGTTTCCATTCTTTAGATTTCAACCTTAAACCTTATTATATTAAAAGAAAGGTAAAGTATAAATATAAGTAATAAAGATAAATTATATATATTTAATATAGATAATAAAGAGAGATAAAGTTCATATATGGCTCATCTGTATAGACTGGGAATTTTGATAAAAATGATGTATGTTTTTATAATATGTTATAGAAAATTTCACAAGGAGAATACTTTGACTTTTAAGTCAAACCTTTTACATTTGAAATCAAGAAATATTTATTATTACTAATCTTAGTGACCATTTAACTAGAAATCTTATTTCCTACATGTTAAACCAATAAACATTAGAAGGGAATAATTTTAACTAATGGTAGGATTAGTAACATATAGAGAAGGTACATTTGAAATAAAATTACTATATTCAAAAGGATATTGAAAAAATTACTATACTGTGTAGTTAGCTGTTTTCCTCTGGTGATAACATGATGGTCATTAGAAATCTTTGAGTTGAGAAAACTTCTAGCTGCCTTCCTACAGATTGCTAGAAAAAAAAGGGGGGGAAACAAATTTGACTGAAGGAGAACCATGATGTCATCCTACATAGCTGTATGAGACTACACAGTGATAAAGCTATTTTTGCATCATTCATATTCTAATAAGTCATCCCTCACTTGTGCACAGTAAATAAACCAAAAATGTCATTAATTTGCAAACTGGATTCTAGTCTAATATTTTAAAAAGTAGTTTGTCTGTGGTTCCTTACTTGGAAAAATATATAGATAAATAGATAGATGAATATATATTCACATTTATAGCCAAATTGACTCCAATAAAGCTTAAGTAGATTATACATTTTGGCCATGTAGCATTTATCACTATTATACAATATTTTTTTAGTGTTAGAGACTAAATTCATTGTGTCAACTAAAGCAGAATAAAAACGAATATAAACTCAACAGATGGAGATATAGGTAGTTCAGCACAGAGAGAGATAGTACTCAAATAGTTTTTCTTTGTTTTTCCAACAGGCTTTCTCTGCATAACACTTCTGGCTGTCTTAGAACTTGCTTTGTAGACAAGGTTTTCCTCAAATTTACAAAGATGCACCTATATTTGCCTCCCAAGTGCTGAGATTTAAAGGCATGTGCCACCACTCTTGACTGCTTAAACTGGTTTTATAACTCAAACAAAAGATTATAAAGTTTGGGAAACTAGTAAAGAGTGTGTGTGTGTGTGTGTGTGTGTTCATATGTGTGTGTGCATGTGTGTGTGGGGGGGGTGTACATAAAATATATAGTAATAGCAAATCAGAAGAACGTCTTGTGTAATATGTGAAGACTATTTTTGATTTATTGATCCAAAGAATGGAATTGTAAAAACCTATGGTAAATAACATAGAAGTATACAAATAATTTGATAATGGAACAAAAAATTGGATTAATTTGTGTTTCTGAGAAACTCATTATGTATAGAGTCTCCTGAAATTAAGTTGATGCACCAGAGAAATGCTTCCCAGGGGTTTTACTCTCCTTATTTAATAGCAATTCACATCTAAACCAAAATAATTAGATTGGAATCAGTGTCTGCCAGAGGAAAACAAGAGCACATAAAACACTAAAGATACAATTTTCATTTGGTTTCACAAATTATTTCAATGGATGTGTAAAGGTAAGTTGGGATCTTTTTCACATAAAGAATAATTCTGAACTTCAGCAACAATATGCCCAGAAAACACCAGAGATGTCTAAGATCAGACTCTAAGATGAGCTACCCTCTAAGCAGGTCTCACTTCTCTTCTTCTTACTAAGTGAAGTTAGATATTTGTCAAATTGTGGTAATAATATTATTGGTTAAATAACTGGTTTCATGTATGCTGAAAATGAGCACAGAGAATTTGAAAACACAAGAGCATGTGATCATATTTACTTCTCAATGTGCTATTTTAAGTTTTATTATGTTTTATGTATTTGCATTATTTTCCTGCATGTATGTCTGTATACCACATCCATGCCAATATCTGTTCAGGCCAGAAGAGGACATCATATCCCCTGGAATTAGCATTACAGGTGTTTTTGAGACGTCATGTGAGTGCTAAGAATGAAACACAGGTTCTCTGAAAAAGCAGACAGTGCTCTAAACTGCTGAATTATAAATCCAGCCATCACTATATGGTGATTTAAAGACATCATTGGGATAAGTCTAGAAGGCACACTTATGCTAGGTTAGGAAATGCATAAATACTTATCATGTGTTATTAGAGAACAGGTGTTTAGGAAGTGCCATGATGTTTGTCAAGCTGGTGTTGATATCTTACAATATATAAATCAACTAATCAAAGTGACAGCTTCATTTCATATTGTTAATTGTTTTGCTCACATTCATGGCTCACATTGCCAAGGCAGTCAGTGAATTGGGTGCGCAAAAAAGTCAATTTACCTTAAACCCTAAGGAAAGGTATATAGTTAACATACATATGTGCTACAAGTAAATAATATAACAGAGATATCTGACATGACAAAGGAAACATGAAAGTAGTGTTAAAGGAGAAACTCAGAGAACATCCTAGTACTCATGTTGAATATAATTACCAAAAGTAGTGGATTGTGCAGAGCAACACAATAATAATACATCTCTAATTTCTTACTAGGAATGTTCTGCATTAAGATATGTTAAATCTATTCATCTCTCATTTTTAATGTGTGTGTGTTGTATTTTATTTTAGTTGTTGTTGCTTCTTTTTTTTCTTTTTATTTATTTTTTTAATTAATTTATTCTTGTTACATCTCTATGGTTATCCCATCCCTTGTATCCTCCCATTCTCCCCTCCCTCCCATTTTCCCCTTATTCCCCTCCCCTATGACTGTTCCTCAGAGGGATTACCTCCCCCTGTATATGCTCATAGGGTATCAAGTCTCTTCTCAAGAGGGATTTGACTTTCTCACGTACTCTGGTGCCTCACATTTGACTATGTCCCCTGGAGGGGGAGACCTAGTGGCACTCAGAGGAAGGACAGCAGGTCACTGAGAAGAGACTTGTTGCTTCTTTGCATGTCTATGAGTGTGCACACCTGTAGAGGCCATATTTTGACTTCTTGAGAAACTCCACATCATACTTCGACTTAACTTTTTGATGCATAGTCTCAGCATCAAACCCATAGCTCAGAGAAATGGCTACATTAGATACCAGCTTGCTGTAGATCCTGTCTCTGTCTTTGCCAGGTGGAATCACAGAAGGACTTCAACCCTTACTTAGCATTTACTTGGTTATCTGGAGATGTCAATTTTGTTTTTCAAGGTACCAATCTAAAGGCAGATACCTGCAAGCATTTAACCATGGATCCATCTCTCTAAGTGCCCAGAATCACAGCCTGTGGATTTTGCAACAAAAGACTTAAAATAGCTTTTGAATAAGCATTAAAGAAAAGCTTCAAAAATCTGTGCTTTTAAAGATTTGTATTAATTAAAAATGAAGAAAAGGTATTATGAAAGCATACAAATTTTTTAAAGTTTATTATAAAAATCTCAATTTTTAACTGCAAAATACATGTATATTTATAATTTCCCTACAGTTTGCCCTTATTAGCAATGTGTATACCAAAAAACCTTGCTGAAATGTACCTGAATATAGTCAAATATATCTCATACAATGGGTTCATTGTAATCACAAACCAGTCCTTTTTTGATGTTGGAAATCACACATTGTAGTTAAAAAGAAAAAATGACTGTTTAAAAGAACATATAAATATGACCACTCACCTCATCAAGCCAGCATAAACAAATGGTGGAATTGAAGAAGTAAATTCACTAAGTACATGGAATTTGTTTTATCTACAGATGAAAAGAAAATTATAACAGAAAATTCAAATACTACAGTTACAGAATTTGTTCTCTTAGGATTTTCTGATGTCCCCCATCTCCAGTGGATGCTGTTTGGGATATTTTTGCTTATATATTTGTCTATTCTGATCTGCAACAGCATTATAATGCTAATAACAAGAATGGACGCTTCTCTGCAGACCCCTATGTACTTTTTCCTTAGCAACTTTTCTTTTGTGGAAATCTGCTATGTAACGGTCACCATCCCGAGGATGCTCATAGACCTTTACACTCAAAAAGGGACTATTCCCGTGTTGTCCTGTGCTGTACAACTCTGTTTTGTCATCATGCTTGGAGGCATGGAGTTCCTCCTCCTGACAGTCATGGCCTATGACCGTTATGTGGCAATTTGCAATCCTCTGCACTATCCCCTGGTCATGAACAGTAAGGTCTGTGTGCAGCTTGTGGCTGCTTGCTGGATTTGTATTATTCCAGTTGTGACTGGACAAACCTACCAAATTTTCTCTTTGCCTTACTGCGGATCTAACAAAATTAATCACTTTTTCTGTGACATTCCCCCATTACTCAAGCTTGCTTGTGGAGACACATTTGTGAATAATTTGGCAATCTATGTTGCTTCAGTGGTGTTTATCATGGTTCCATTTCTATTCATCATTGTCTCCTACGGCAAGATTATCTGCAACATTCTAAAGCTGTCATCGGCTGGAGGAAGGTCTAAAGCCTTCTCCACCTGCTCATCTCATCTGATAGTTGTGGTTTTATTCTATGGAACAGCTACTATCACATATGCACAGCCAAAGGCGCATCAATCAGAAACCTCAGGAAAACTGCTGTCTCTTTTCTACACTATTTTGATCCCACTGTTGAATCCTATTATATATACCCTGAGGAATAAGGACATCATGGTAGCACTGAGAAAATTACAAGCTAAGTTATCAACATATGGGAACACTTAAGATTACAAAAATATTTCTTTGTATGTTTTATATGTAGGCTCAGCACAGTAGAATTATAAATCAATTCCTGCAATATTCAATTATAATAATTACTATTATGTCTCATGGCAAGTAACCTTTGTTTGACTAAATTTAATTAAGTGACCCTATGGAATGAGAGAAAGAGATTTAAAATATCTTTACTTTCAGGAGTAACATTATAACACCAGGGAGTAGGGTATAATGAACCTCCACCCCTAACTGAGGAGCTATATGCCATTGATATATAATTGGAGAGAGAGAGAAAAAAATCAATATTCTTAAGGACATGGTGGCCTAAGATGGTTCTATCCAAGCTGAAGGTATTTAAAATTAAAGGTTACTAAATTGGTGGCAGGTAGTAAAATAAGGATATATCTTGGAAAAGTAAGGAGAGGAGTTATGTGATGAATGTGATAAAATACATTACATAAAATTATCAAATAATTAGATAAAGTGTGTTTCATGCATGCATTTGTGCTGTGAGTATTCCTGAGTTCCAATTTACTTCTCAGCCCTTGTTGATTAATAGCTGAGTAGTATTCCATAGTGTAAATGTACCACAGTTTCTTAGTCCATTCTTCTACTGAGGGACACTTAGGCTGGTTCCATGTTCTGGCTATTATGAATAAGGCTGCTATGAACATGGTTGAGCAAATTTTCTTGTTGTGTGCTGGAGCATCTTCTGGGTATATTCCAATGAGTTAAATAGTTGGATCTTGAGGAAGCCCTATTCCCATTTTTCTGAGATAGCACCAGATAGATTTCCAAAGTGGCTGTACTGGTTTGCATTCCCACCAGCAATGAAGGAGTGTTCCTCTCTCCCCACATCCTTGCCAGCGTGAGGTGTCACTTGAATTTTTGATCTTAGCCATTCTGATGGGTGTAAGATGGAATCTCAGAGTTGTTTTGATTTGCATTTCCCTGATGACTAAGGATGTTGAGCATTTCCTTAAGTGTTTCTCAGCTATTCAGTATTCCTCTGTTGAGAATTCTCTGTTTAGTTCTGAGCCCCATTTCTCAATTGGGTTATTTGGTTTGGTGGTGTTTAATTTCTTGAGTTCTTTATATATTTTGGATATTAGACCTTTGTCAGATGTAGGGTTGGTGAAGATCTATTCTCAGTTTGTAGGCTGTCACTTTGTTCTGTTGACAGTGTCTCCTGCCTTACAGAAGCTTCTCAGCCTCATGATGTCCAATTTATTAATTGTTGACATTAAAGCCTGGGCTGCTGGTGTTCTGTTCAGGAAGTTGTCTCCTGTGCCAATGTGTTTTCAGCTATTAAAAACAAGGAATTCCCGAAATTTGTGGACAAATGGATTGAACTAGAAATGATCATAGTGAGTGAGTTAACACAGAAGCAGAAAATGGTATATATTCACGTATATCTGGACACTAACCCAAAGGGCATGTGCATGAAACTCTTCTCTTACCTGGAAAGTGGGACAGAGGAGAGGACATTCTATTGGGCCTCTAGGTGAGAGAAGCATGGGAGAATGGGGAAATAGAAGAATCCAGAGGGTCTTGGAACCCTACAAGAAAATTATGACAGTGGATCTGGGCCTGGGGTCCTGCTTAAACTATGGCACCAGCCAAGGACAATATGTGCAGTAAACCTTGAACCCCTACCCAGATCTAGCCAATGGACAGGACATTCTCCACAGTTGAGTGGAGAGTGGGGAGTGACTTTCACACAAACTCTGGTGCCCCATATTTGACCACATCCCATGGATGGGGAGGCCTCGTGACACTCAGAGGAAGGATAGCAGGCTACCAAGAGGAGACTTGATACCCTATGAGCATACACGGGGGGAGGAGGTCCCCCTCAGTCACAGTCATAGGGGAGGGGAGTAAAAGGAAAAGTGGGAGGGAAGGAGGAATGGGAGGATACAAGGGATGGGATAACAATTGAGATGTAATATAAATAAATTAGTAAAACATAAAAAAAAGAAAAAAAACTCTTGTTGATTATAAAGATAGTCAACAAAGGATAATGTCCTATTGAAAAAATTAAAACAGGCAAATTTATTATGTTAAAATGAAGAGTTTCAAACCATGAGGTAGAATTACAACATGTGGAAACCACCATGTTAAATCACCCAATTTGGAATCATCCAGGTAATGGCACAATGGATAAATTGAAAAACACATTGGTTATTTAATAAAAGTTTCCTTTTGGGAGACAATTCATCCTTACATGGACAAATATATATCAACATTGGATATAACATGAGATATAAAAGATAATATCTAATAGAAAGGTTTGTTAGCAAAACTACCATTGCATTTCCAAAAATGTTAAGGCAGCAGGATGAAGAAATTAAGACTAAACGAGGCACTGTGGTGCACACATCTGATCCCAGCATTCAGGGAGGCAAAGGCGGGGATATCTCTGTGAGTTCTAGGCCATTCTGGTCTACAATAAAAGTCCAGGACATTCACGGTGAAACTCTGTCTTGAAAAAGAAAAACAAACAAAAAAAAAAAAACAAAAAAAAAACTAACACTAGGTTCGAAACTGCATTTTGGATTGGTAGCCCGTCTGTTATACAGGAGACATGGTTTCTAAGACTAAATAAATAAATAAGTAGATAAACAAACAAATAAACTTTAAGCAGGAAAAAAGAATATGTGATAATGTATCACTCCCATTCATATAATTCCCCTCAATAAAACTTAAGAAATTTATAATTCACAATATTAAGTGCATAGAATGCACATTTTCAAATATAATGCATGTAAACTTCATGAAACTAGTATGAAAAATATTTTTACTGAAATAGTTTAATAAATCCATTATAATTTGGCAACCTTCCTTCAAGCAAAACAATTTTTTATTTATACATGCTACTTATCTACAACATCTAAAGAACATGTAATTATAGGATAAAACTTATCTCAAAGATTTTTATAGTTCATGTTGATGTTTTCATTGAGTCTACTGGGTATAATCATATGTATTATGGAAATGTATACATGTGTACTAGATAGAGTTCAAAAATGTTGCAGATATTTATACTGAATATCTAGTGAGGAAATACTACTTATATTAAAGCAGCACAATTTGAAACAAATTTTCTTTGTTTACACTTACGATAGACCATGAAAGAGGAACAATAGTTAGTTAACCTATATTGGAATCAGAAAATGTTTAAGACAGAAATACAGCTTTAGGAAATCAAAAGAGCACTGTTCTTATTTCTCTCACAGATATCCTGGCCATTTCCTTTATGCTCTGACTTCTGCCAGATGCCTCTGGGTGTTCTTTCTCTTCTAGAATAAGTCCCTAACACCACCCCAAAAGAAAACAAATACATCATTCCAAACAATTTATGAGGTGTAGTCCCGGGCCGGCGTCTCATAGCAACCCTTGCTGTGCTTGAGGAGTCCCACCTTGGGAGTGAAATGCAGTTAGAATTTAGAGAGAAACAGAAGAGAGCTCCCAGCAAAGAGAGTTTTGAAACTGCAGTTTCTGCTGGCGGGAACATCGATCTCAGTCCAGGAGACTCTCCCCTCTTCTGGGATTTTATCCTAAAAAGGGGGATCTTAGTCTCAGGCCTGGGTTATTTTTGTCACGCAGACTCTACTGGAGAGGAGTGACAGCCCACAGTAAATTTCCAGCAGGAAACACCACACTCTCCTATTGTCCAGAGAGAAAACAGAAATGAAGAAATGAAACATCAAGTCAACAAAAACAAACAGACACACAAAATAAACAACAAAACAATAGATATCAGCACTGAGAAATGTAGCTGTTCCAGTCTCACATGCCTACACCCCGAGGAAAAACATCAATGACAGCAGAACAATGCCTCAACTAGGGCCTAGCAACCCTAACACAGAAGGCCCTGAATATTCCAACTATGCTAAAATACAGGAAAAACACCTTAAAACAACCTGATGAATGTGATAGAAGTCTTGAAAGAGGAAATGCATAAACCTTTTCAAGAAATGCAAGAAAATTCTAATAGTAGAAGGAAATGAATAAAACTGCTGAAGTCATGAAAATTGAAGAAGAATCAATAAATAAATATAAACTGAGGGAAATCTAGAAGTGAAAATGTAGGAATGCTAACAATAAAGACAGAGGAAGACTTCTCCAAGAGACTACAAGAGATGAAAAAGAGAATCTCAAGTGTTACATATATGATGGAAGAAATTAATACATTGTCAAAGAAAATGTTAATTCTAAACAAACAAACATACAAACAACAAAGAAACTCCTGATCCAAAACATTCAGAAAACCTGAGACACTATAAAAACCCAAAGCTACAGAATGATAAAAATAGAGGAAGGATAAGAAATGCAGCTCAGAGTCTCAGAAAATATTTTCAACAAAATAACATTTCAACATTTCTTGAACCTAAAGAAAGAGATGCCTATAAAGGTACAAAGAGCATGCAAACACCAAATAGACTAGACCACAAAGATATTTCCCTCAACAAATAAAATCAAAACACTAAACACACAGAACGATAAAAAGAATATTAAAACCTGCAAGAAAAATATCAAGTCACATATAAAGCATTATAATTACACCTGACTTTTAAAAGGAGACTCTAAAAGAAAGAAAGGTCTGGTCAGCTATTTTGAAGATTCTAAGTGACCACAGATGCCACCCCAGACTACTATAGCCAGCAAAAGTTTCAATAACCATAGATGGAGAAAAAGACATTCTACCATAAAACTGATTTTAAACAGTATTTATCTACAACTACAGTATTATACAGTTGAGAAGGAAAACTTCAACCTAAAGAGCTGACTACAGCCATGAAAACAGAGTAAATAAATAATCTTAGAACAGGAATATCAAAAGAAAGGAAGCAACACCCACCAGCACCAACACCAACATGAAGAAGAAGGAGGAGGAGGAGGAGAAGGAGGAGGAGGAGGAGGAGGAGGAAGAGGAGAAAAAGAAAAGAGGAAGGTAACAGAAATCAATAATCAATAGTCATTGCTATCTCTCAACACCAGTGGTTCCAATTCTCCAATAAAAAGACATAAAATAACAGATTGGCTAGGAAAGCAGCATCCATATTTCTGCTGCATTTGAGAAACACACCTTAACATCAAGAATAGAAATTATCCCTGGGAAAAACATTGCAAAATTATTCTAAGCAAATGGACCCAAGGGCAAGCTGATATAGTGATTTTAATATATAACAAAAGAGAGTTAAACCAAATTTATATGTAAGAAAACTACATACACATCAAAGGAAAATTTCACCAAGGTAACATTTCAATTCTTAACATCTTTGCCTCAAACCAAGTACACTCAACTTTGGAAAACAAAACAAAACAAAACATTACTTCAGCTTAAATCAAATATTGGCCCTCATACACTGATAGTTGGAGAACTCATACTAATGGGCAGATCATCCCTACAATAACTAATTAAATAAAATGTTGCATATAACTGATATTATAAACCAAATGTATCTAACATATTTATAGAACATTTCACCCAAACACTTCTTCCCTGTGTACCATGGAGAGTTGTCAAAATTAACACCATACTCAGACAAAAGAAAAATCTCAGTAGACATACAAAAATTGAAGTAGATATCTGCATCCTAACAGGCAACCATGTTTAAAGGTAGGATATCAATAGCATAATGTTTACAAACGCACAAAAACAGAACAATTCAATACTGAATTTAAAAAATTTGTAAGGACAGAACTTAAGATATTAATGACGTCCTACAAATGACCTAAGATGAACATAAAACATCCCCAAACCTACGAGATACAACGATATTAGTTCTAACAGGCAAGTTCTGAGCATTAAGTACCTACAAAAAACTGGAGAGCCAACATACTAACAAAATATGACAGCATGAAGGTTTTAGACTGAAATGAGAAAAAAATGAAACCCGAAAGAATTATAAAATAGGAAGTAACCAAACTTGGGGATAAAATCAATTAAAAAATAATAATAATAATGACACAAATAGTTTGTTCTTTGAGATAATCAACCAAATAGATAAATGTTTATCAGAATTAACTAAAAGGTGAAGAATTAATATCCAAATTAAGATAATCACGAATATATTGTAGACATAATAACAAACACCAAGGATATCCGTAAAATTAAATGGACATTAAATTTTTTTTCTCCACCAAATTGGAAAATCTAAAAGAAATGGATACTTTTATCAACACTCAAAACTTACCAAATGTAAGTCAAGATCAGATAAGTAATTTAAGTAGTAGGCTTATAACCCCTAACAAAATAAGAGTGGTAATTAAAATTATTCCAACAAAAAAGGATTAACAGACAGCCTTATCTTAGAATTTAACTAGACTTTCAAAAAAGAGCTTATGCCAATACTCCTCAAATTAACCACCAAATAGAAATAGAAAAAAACATTTCCAGATTGTATTCCCTGAAATACAAACAACTGATAGATTTGACGATGAAAGAAAATTACAGACTAATTTCCTCATGAATATAAATGCAAATATAGTAAATAAAATACTTGCTAACCAAATCAAAGAATTCATCCAAAGATTATCCACCATGACCAGAGATGAAGGGATAATTCAATATAAGAAAATGACTAAATGTTATCCACCCTATGGACTAAAAGAAAAAGAAGAAGAGAAAAACAACAACCAGGCTAACAAACAAACAAATAAAACACATGAGCATCTCATTGGATGCTAAAATGGCCTTTGGGAAATCTTGTCATAATAAAAGTCCTGGACTGTTGCCTTAGTTTGAGCGGGACCCCTTGGCCCAAATCTGCCTATCATAATGTTCTACTTGTAGGTTTCTAGGACCCTCTGGATCCTTCTACATTGCTATTCTCCCATGGTTCTCTCATCTAGAGTCCCAATAGGATGTCCTCCCCTCTGTCCCAGTTTCCTGGTAAGGGAAGGCTTTCATGGGACATGCCCCACAACCAAGGACAATACAGGCGGTAAACTTTAAACCCCTACCCTGATCTAGCCCATGGATGGGACAGTCTCCACACTTGAGTGGAGAGAGGGATTTGACTTTCTCAAGTACTCTGGTGCCTCACATTTGACTATGTCCCCTGGAGCAGGAGACCTGGTGGCACTCAGAGAAAAGACAGCAGGTCACCGAGAAGAGACTTGATACCCTATGAGCATATACAGGGGGAGGTAATCCCTCTCAGGAACAGTCATAGGGGAGGGGAATAAGGGGAAAATGGGAGGGAGGGGAGAATGGGAGGATACAAGGGATGGGATAACCATTGAGATGTTACAAGAATAAATTAATAAAATTTAAAAAAAAAAGTCCTGGAAAGATTATGGATACAAGGGACATACTTTCTTTTTTCTTTTTGGTTTTTGAGACAAGGTTCCTCTGTGTAGCCTCGGCTGTCCTGGACTTGCTTTGTAGACCAGAATGGCCTTGAACTTGCAGTGATCGCCTGCCTCTGCCTCCCAAATGCTGGGAATAAATGCATACACCATCACAACAATGGGCATACTTAAACACAATAAAGGCAGTGTAAAGCAAGCCTGCAAACAAATATCCACTTAAGTTGAGAGAACTCAAATCTACCACACTAAAATAAGGAACAAGACATGTTGTTTGCTTCTGCAATACCTATGTAATATTGTACTTGAAGTCTTACCTCATGCAATAAGACAACTTATAAAGATAGAAGGGATAATAATTGGAAAGGACATATCAAAGTCTTTTTATTTTCATATATGTTAAGTGACCCTGAAGGTTCCACTGTGGAACACCTCCTGTTTATAAACACTTTCAGCAAAGTATCTGGATACAAAATTAACTCACAAAAATCAGTAGCTCTCCTGTATGCAAACAACAGATGGACAGAAAAATAAATCAGGAAGCAACACCTCTCACAGTAGCCTCACAAAAACTGAGGTAACTCTAACCAAGCAGGTGGAAGATTTGTATGATAAAACCTTCAAGTCTTTATATAAAAAAATTGAAGATGTTATGAGAAAATGAGAGGACTTCCCATGTTCATGGATGAATAGGATTAACTTAGTGGAAATGCCTATGCTATCGAAAGCCATGCATAGGTTTTATGCAATCCTCATCAATATTCCAAAACAAATTTTCATAGATATTAAGAGAATGACTCTTAGCTTAAAATGGAAACATACCATGCAAACACACACACACACGCACGCACGCACGCACGCACGCACGCACGCACGCACGCACGCTCGCACGCACACACACGAGATGGTAGCCAAAAGAAATAAGTCTTCTTCCTGTATATTATAGTTTTCATTTTAGTCTTGTATGGAAGTTCTGAGTGTGTGAATGAGTTCATCTCTGATTTTCTGTCTTTTCTTAGGTTCTTTTCTGCTCTTGGTCCATCTTGTTCAGCTTTAATATGAGGGGTTTTGCTTTATCTTATTATGTTGTGTTAAGAGAAAGAATTGTACGTTGTAAAAATTCTTTTTGGAAAATATAGAATTGTCACCAGACATTCTTACATTTCTTGGATAATTTTTAGCCAGATATTTATCAAAATAATGTGAGGTCTGAAATATATAAAACTTATAATGAAAAAAGACAGACATCCCTATTATCCTTTTTACATACCTGCTACTATAGTGTCACTGCCCTTATATACTAGTAGATACAATTTTAAAATCTGTTCCCTTCCATTCTGTAGCATACATTACTTTTGTACACATACACACACGTGTACGCATGCGTGCACGCACACACACATACATACACAGAACATTTTTTAGAATATGTATATCTTCCATTATTTTTGAATTATTCATGTAGAAACCTGCATAGTGAGTATCTTCACTAATTTTTTTTGTTTTTGTCACAATATACTGAACATTATTGGATAATTTGAAGATTTCATCATTTTTATTTTTCTGAAAAAAGTTATTTGAGTTAAAAGGTCTTTACAATTGTGAAGGGGAATAATACTTTTTAAAACATAATTATTTTCTGTATTATATTTTTTTCTGAACCCTTTATGTTTTTAATTAAAGACATTCAGTTGGTATTATTAATAACCTCAAGGGTTGGCTCTCTCCCACGGGGTAGGTCTCAAATTGGGCAAGTCATTGTGTGGCCATTCCCTCAATCTCTGCTCTGTCTGTATCTTTGCACCTCTTATAGGCAGGACAAATTTTTGGCCAAAGATTTTGTGAATGAGTTGATCCCCCCTTCGTCTGCTCGAAGTCATGCCTAGGTAGGCATTTCCGTCTCTGTGTCCCCCACCGCCAGGAGTATCAACTGCTGTCACCCTCACATCGTCACAGGATCCTACCACACCTTAGGTCTCTAGCTTGTCCCACAATGTCCCCCATTGGGTTCCTGTGTATTTGCCAACCCTCTCACCTCCTACCCACTCTACACACATCTTGTCCCCACCATCATTTCCCCTCCCCCACGCAATTGTCTGATGTCTAATTTATTTCCTCTTCTGACTGAGATTCAATACATCCCCACCTTGGACCCTCCTTGTAACTTGGCTTCATTGGATATGTAGATTCCTGTATGTTTAGCCTGTATTATATGGCTAATATCCACTTATAAGGGAGTACATGCCATGTATGTCCTTCTGGGTCTAATTTGCTTCACAGAGGATGATATTTTCTAGTTCTGTCAACTGCCTGAAAAAAATCATGATTTCCTTCTTTTTAATAGCTGAGTAGTATTCTGTTGGGAAAATGTACCACTTTTTTTTTTTTTTTTTAACCATTCTTCAGGTGAGGGAAAACTGGGTTGTTTCCAAACTTTGGCTATTATGAATAAAGCTTCTACAAACATAGTTGAGCAAATGTCTTTTGTGTTATGGTGTAGTGTTGCTGGGACCCAAGCCCAGGACCCTTGAGGGTTGGGGTAAGCTGATGCAGAGTCAACAGCACAGACTCCTGGATTCAAGCAAGTGGCGGAAACAGACTCTTTTATGGTAGAAATAAGGCATGCTCCCTTTATGCTCCCATTGGCTCCCAAACTGTGAGCTGCTCCTGTGGCTCCTCCTCCTTAGTTTCTACCATTATGTCATCAGTCTCTGGGCATGCCTGGGCATGTCTAGGCAGGTCTCAGGGCTACTCTACATGAAGGTCCCTTTCTGTGCTTACCTATTGCCAGGTGGGCCTTGTTCCTGCTCAAGGCAAGTCTTGTTCCTCCTACAGTGTAGCATCTTTTGGGTACATGCCCAGGAGTTGTACAGCTGGGTCTTCAGGAAGAACTGTACCTAATTTTCTAAGAATATGACAGATTGTTTTCCCAAGTGGGTTTACAAGTTTGTACTCTCACCACCAAGGCAAGAGGGCTGGTTCCCTTGATTTGCATCCTTGCCAATGTGTGCTGTCACCTGAGTTTTTTATCTAAGCCATTCTGAAGGGAGAAAGATGGATTCTCAGAGTATGGACACTTGATTTTTGAAAAAGAAGCCAAAACCATACAATGGAAAAAAGAAAGCATCTTCAACAAATGGTGCTGGTATACTGGATGTCAGCATGTAGAAATATGCGACTATAGCCACATTTTTTACCCTGCACAAACTTAAGAATAAGACCTCATTACTAAATCTAATAGGGGAAAATGAGGGAATAGCCTATAACTCATTGGCACAGGATACAACTTCCTGGTTAGAACCGTAACAGCTCATGCACTAAGATCAAAGTTAAGAAATGGGACTTCATGAAACCAAATGGCCTGTGTAGGCAAAGGGCACTGTTTATAGAATAAAACAGCAGCATACACACTGGGACAAGAACTTCACCAAATCTGTATTTTACAGATGGCTAATATCCAAAATATATATTTAAAAACCCATGAAATTAAATACTAAGAAACCAAATAACCAAATAAAATAATATGCTTCAGAGTTAAACTGATAATTTTCAACAGAGGAATCACTAAATGTCTGAGAAGCATTTAAAGAAATGCTCAACAAACAAACAAACAAAAAGACTCATCTTATCGAAGAATTCTTTAAAGAAAATATTGTATGGACATTTACACAACGAAGAAAACTCATCTATACTTGAATGTATAAATGATAGCACACAAGTCTACCAAATGATTATTAACTTTTCTGTTTATAAGTTTGCATACACAAATATGTGAGTACATAGGTAGCACACACACCCTCTCCCTTTCTCTCATGGTATCTTTCTTTGTATCTCACACATACATGTGTATTTACATGGGACCATATAGGTGCTGTCTCTCTGTCTCTCTCTGTGTCTGTATCTCTCTCTCTCTCTCTCTCTCTCTCTCTCTCTCTCTCTCTCTCTCT
>CAJRSG010021687.1:285208-317904 GCA_907169655.1 Acomys percivali | reverse complement strand
CTCTCTCTCTCTCTCTCTCTCTCTCTCTCTCTCTCTCTCTCTCTCTCATACACACTGTGAGTTAACTAAATTAATGATGAGTGTGGAAGAAATGGACTTGTCTACAAAGAATGAAGTTTTGAAAATTAAGCCAGAAAGATAACCAAACAGAAAGTTTATTGAAGGTAAATTGCTACGCAGGGGAAGCTAATCCCTTGGGCCAATAGTTATATTCTTATTTAAGAGGCATTGGTGTTCAAAGACAGTAAAAATAAATCTTATAGAATTGGTTTGCGTTCCTGAAAAAAAAAGTTTAAGGGACCATAAATTATCAATCACTTATACTCTGAGGCTCTTCATGCAAATATACAAAGGTAAGATGTAACATTGATATTGGTAGTTTAGTTAATGGTAGTTAAAAATTAAGGAAACAAAAACATTAAAAATTATATGCACTTTATTAAAATGAATGACTTAATCATAAAATTTTTAGTTTTATGAATTATAATTTAAATAATAGTAGATGTTTTAAGTAATGAAAATTAGCATTAGAAATGAAAATGAGTTTAATTTGGGAACTACTGCTAATAAAATATAAAATAAGAATGTTTTATCATAAATTCACCAGTATATTAAATAAAAAGCACTAGTATATTGTGGTCTGGGAGGTGTGAGCACTTGACAATTGTGATAAGAAAAACAACAGTCTTGTTTTGAAAACTTAGGAAATACACCTAAAGAAAAACGGAAGCAGATCTTCAGACTCGGCCCAGTTCTTAGTGTTTGATGAGGGCAATATGAAGCAGCATGAGAATTCTGTTTGTTTTCTTCTGCTTTTAAGACTCCTTTTCATATCTGGTCACTTGAAGACCCATAGCAACCTACAACTGTTTTAAAAAGCTCTATACTAAAAAGATAATACTAAAAAGTGAAAACAGAGAAGAGAAAAATACTTGAAAGTGAGGAGAGAGTGTTAAATAAGATCCCCCAAAATAAAATGTAAGGAATGTGAAAAATGCTATAAATGTAACGTATTTATTTATTAAGAAGAATAGCTTATTCTTCAGAACATACTCCAGAGGAGCAGAAAGGAAGGTTAACTTGACAAAATAATTAATTTTACAAAATAATAAAAAAAAGACAACATGAAAGAAAATGAGCCTAGTTGCAGTCTTAATAATGAAACAATAAACATTGATACAGGAGTGAGAAATAAATAACAGAAAGCCTTCTTTACAAATCTGTAATTTACGAGAGAGAGAGAGAGAGAGAGAGAGAGAGAGAGAGAGAGAGAGAGAGAGAAGGAGAGTGTTGGTTTATTATTTGTTCACTTCTCTCTGTTCAAGCTCAGTCTCTATCTTTCCTTGGTCCACAGAATTTTAGGTTTTTTTCCTTTTACTCCAAATGTGAATTTCTTAGTCACTTGAGCTGACAACGCTCTCAACAAGAAGCATAAACTAGCAAAACATATTTGAAAAAAATAATCATCACTAAACAATTTCTTTGTGTCAGTATATACTAATTTAATAAAATAGAACTGATATTATTACTTGAATTTAAAGGGTCTTTACTATTTGTCTGTTAGCTACAGCAGTTCCAAGTCTCACCACAACACTATAAGTTAATGATGATATTTCAGTTATGTATATCAATGTTCATTCGAGTACAGTAACAATGTACTTGTTAACGTAACAAGTCAGTGTCAATATCAGGTATGCACTAACTAACCATGTTTTATTTATTGTCTGTAGATGATCGGAAAATCAGAACAGAAAAATCGAATGCCTCTTTTCTGATAGAATTTGTCCTACTTGGGTTTTCTGATGTTCCTAGTCTCCGGTGGATTCTTTTTGGGGTATTTTTGCTCATGTACTTGACGATTCTGATGTGCAACAGTATTATAATGCTAATAACAAGGACAGACCCTGCTCTGCAGACTCCTATGTATTTTTTCCTTAGCAACTTTTCTTTTGTGGAAATCTGTTACGTAACGGTCACCATCCCAAGGATGCTTGTGGATCTGTGTACCCAAAAAGGAACTATCTCTATATTAGCCTGTGCCACACAAATGTGTTTCATTCTTATGCTTGGGGGCACAGAGTGCCTCCTCCTGACAGCGATGGCCTACGACCGTTACGTGGCCATTTGTAACCCTCTGCACTATTCTCTAGTCATGAACCAAAGGACCTGCACCCAGTTGGTTGCTGCCTGCTGGATCAGTGTCATACCAGTTGTGATTGGACAAACATGTCAGATTTTCTTATTGCATTTTTGTGGCTCTAATAGAATTAATCACTTCATCTGTGACATCCCGCCAGTACTAAAACTTGCTTGTGGCAACACATTTGCGAATGAGATAGCAGTCTATGTAGTTGCAATGGTGTTCGTCATGGTTCCCTTTGTGCTGATCATTTTTTCCTATTGCAAAATTATCTTCAGCATTCTGAAACTGTCGTCAGCCAAAGGAAGGGCTAAGGCTTTCTCCACCTGCTCCTCTCATCTGATCATTGTAGTCTTGTTCTACGGAACAGCTGGTATCACATACCTACAGCCCAAGCCAAATCAATCAGAAACAATTGGAAAACTCTTGTCTCTTTTTTATACAATTTTGATCCCAACTCTGAATCCCATTATATACACTCTGAGGAACAAGGACATCATGGTGGCTCTGAGGAAACTTTTCAGTAAGTTACTAGTGTGAGATAAAGGCTGGAAAGGTGCATACCTGTTTATCATTTAGACCAAAAGAAAAATATTTTTATTCTGATGTTCTTTAATGATGATTAAATTTATTTTTACCACCCACATTATGCCATGCTGCATTCAGTTAATGGTTTGACACAGGGCTGACATATCTTCAGATTACAAATTAAATCTGCTGCCCGTGGCTGTTATAAAGACTTTCCTCTTCACTGTTAGCTAAACACTCTACCAGGTCATTAGAGCAGATCCTTGCAAGTTAATTAAATTTTCCCTGTTAACCAGAGGCTGTTGTTCTGTTCTGAGGTGGACATACTTTGCCTTTTATGTCCTTTCTTCTTTTACTCTGTGGTTAAGATTAGTCCACTGAAAGTTTGAGAACTCTAAAATGTAGCAGGTGTGTGAAGATCAAGCTTGGGTGGAGGAGGAGCTCAAAGGATACTCTCTCTCATTAATTGTTCATCATTGATAGATTTCAGGTGAGTGAGTCATTTTCTTTAGGCATTTATGCAGCAACGGCATGGCTAGCTCCCAGTCTATAATCTTCATCTATGGCCACACAGAGGGACTTGCTTGTACTCAGTTACAAAACAAAACTAGAGGTCGTGAGCTTTAAAAATGAAGGGATAGTGAAGAGGCAGGATTAATAGGGGTCAGAGACAGATATGAGAAGGTGAGATAAAGCATGCAGAACTCATTACACACATACACTGTAAGTAAAACTCATGACGCACACATAGTGTAACTCGAACTCATCATACCCATGGGTAAAATTGATGAACTACCTTGACAGTAAACAAATCATAATGCGTTAATTACATTTCCTATATAAATTGGAGCATTGTCTCAATTCGTCCTTGGTGACAGCATCAGTGGAAGGCGCATCTGCTGAAGGACCAAAAATTTTGAAGCTATATTTATATTTTGTTTACTATATTTATGCTAAAACATGGACAGAAATAAGCATAAAAAGATAAAAACTATTTAAGCTATGAAAACTCTTGCTAAATGAGTACAGGTCCATATTCCCACTACTAAGAAATGAAACAATTTATCTTTTATGAAAGTATGGTTATTTCCTTAAATTAAGAAATTTCACGTACCTATAAATATATGCAAAACTAACTTTTATTGTCCTGAAGTAATTTTTTTCTTGGAGGCTCACTGCCTCTGTCTGATAACCTAGAAATATCTTGCCTCTTTACAATTTGATCTACTTCTAAAATGTTTTCAGCCTCTGAGATGGAGTGCTGAAAAAGCATATGCTTTGTAGTATTTCTTCTTCTTCTTTTTTTTTTTTTTACAGTACTTTCTTTTTATTCTTGTTAAGTTATATTTTATTTTATTTTTTTACTTTTATTAATTTATTCTTGTTACATCTCAATGGTTATCCCATCCCTTGTATCCTCCCATTCTCCCCTCCCTCCCATTTTCCCCTTATTCCCCTCCCCTATGACTGTTCCTCAGAGGGATTACCTCCCTCTGTATATGCTCATAGGGTATCAAGTCTCTTCTCGGTGACCTGCTGTCCTTCCTCTGAGTGCCACTAGGTCTCTGGCTAGCTGGCTCACCTCAACTATTCTGGCTCAAACTCTTATCCAAGCCAATTGATTCAATGTGGCCAATCTCTCATCCTCTGACTGAATAGCCCCGATTGGCCTCAAACTAATTTAGCAATCTATTCTAATCTTCTGGCTTCTTCTCATTCTACGGCTTGGGTCTTGTTTGCTCTCTCTTCAATCTCTTTCTATAAAATTCTCCTGGTAAAACTGCTTCTCAACTCACTGACTCACTCGAACTGACTGAAAAGCACTGACCAGAACTCAAGGATTCTGCATGCCTCTTTCTCCTGAGTGGTGAGATTTAAAGGTATATAACACAGCACCTAGACTTAATCTTTTCTTTACTTGAAACGTTCTCTATACAAGCCTGGACTTAAACTCTGTCTCCTGGGATTAAAGGCATGTCTGTGTTTCACTGGATCATCCTAAGCTAGACGGTCTTTAGGTGTGATCTCTTTTCAGAGCATCCAATTTCTGAAATGAAATTCCTCTACACAAATCTTTTTTAGGGTTTGGAGAGATGGTTCAGCAGTCAGGGGCACTTGCTGCTCTTGCAGAGGACACATGGAATTTCATAACTATCTTTTACTCTGGTTAGAGGGGATCTGATGCCCTGTTATGGTTTCTATGGGCATCAGCTAGGCACATGGTACACAAAAATACAAAAACATAGTTTTAAAATTAAAGCATTTTATTTTTGAATATATAACTGAATACTAAAATATTTCATGCATATCAAAATATACATTAAAGGATACATAATCAAAACATGTTATTATACATTTGAAGGAATAATATATTGGATACTTACTGTCCTATATAAATACATAAAATATATTATTTGAAAACATAAAAACACATAGTATCTTAAGAATTTCAACTTAGAATGACATATTCAATTACAAATAAATATACTCATAATTCTAGCAGAAAACCATAAGAATGTCAAAGACCTTTAATGCACAATTTACATTATTATATTTTAAAATGAAAATGTGTCTCCTAGTGATGTTTGAAGCTAATCCCATAAAATACAACAAACATGATTGAAGAAAGGATGGCACTAATGACATGCCAAAGTGGATGAGAAAAAGCCTATGGGGCCTCATCACTACAGCAAGTCTAAAGAAAACTAATGAATGCCTAAAGCAAGAGAAATGGGGAAGAGCACATCAATTGTTTATACAGTACCAAATGGTCAATCTTAATAAAATACATGCGAGTAACATTATGTAAACTGAGCTGGTTATATATAGGAAAGTCTGTCCATATGTATATGTGTATGTAACAGCAGTTAGTGAACAAAAGGAAGCCATAAATTTGAAAAAGACCAGGAGAGGTTTAAGGAAGAGTTTAGAGGGAGGAATGTTGTGATAACATTATAACCTCAAATATATATATATATATATATATATATATATATATATATGCCCTTATCAAAACAAACCAAAAACAAGAAGTATGGTAAATGCATAAAATGAGGGATGTGTGTGAAATAACAATAACAATGCTTTAAAAAGCCACAAGTAAACATAATAAATATTTACCTAAAAGTAAAGCTAAAAACCAATAATAACCTTAATTCCCTATGTAAATATGCACATATAGTTTTTGTTTGATTTTGTTTTGTTTTCTTGTTTGAGACGGATTCTCTCTATTCTGTAGTTCTGGCTGTCCTGAACCCACTATATAGAACATACAGACTTAGTGAACTTTTCTCATCTGCGCTAACAGTGCTCCCTCAGATGCCAAAGAGCACCTAATAAAAACACCAATACCAGGCAATGAGAAGCCCTCTTTTAAGTTACTACCAAAGACAATCAAAATGAGTCCCAAAACATATTGCTCTCCTTGTTTATTTTGAGCCCCTACTGTTGAAGATATCATGGATTTCAGAAACACCCTGAAACTGTCCTCAATGCCCCCTTCCTGAACACTATCATTCGTAGTAGCAGAAAGTGCTATGTAAGCTCTCAAAGGACGGACAGCACATACTGGTAAAGATGTAGGGAAAGGGGAACACTACTCCATTGCTGGTGGGAGTGCAAACTTATACAATTACTTTGGAAATAAATCAGGTGCTTTCTCAGAAAATTGAGAATAATTCTACCTCAACACCCAGCTTGGAGATGGAAAAAATGGCAAGATGACCAATTCACCTATATCCCATACCCCCAGGTCAAGATCCAGGGCTTTGAGCTGGCCCACCCCAACATCTAGCCAATATATCAACTTCTGGAATACGTGTATGGACTGGTCCTGCATAACCAAAACTGTAGGATGTCCATGAAACAGGACCACAAACTATTTGATATTTGAAGCTAGTACTGGTGAAGATCCAGTACTGATGGTGTAGCAGAAGCCAGAGGCCTCAAACCAGAAGAGTGACTGGTTTCAATGAAAATCTGCAAGGAAAGCTTTTTGGTCAGAAGAGTATGCCATGTAAAACACTGTGACTCTGACATACCTTCTCTTCCATGGCAAGATCTTTTTGGTTCTATCTTTTTCTTTTAAATTTTAAATTTTTGTTTATTTTCTTTGTAGGGGAGGTGTGAAAGGCAGAGGGAGGACATGGAGGACTGGGAGATGAGTGGGATTGGAGGCATGTGAAATTCACAAAAAAAAAAAAAAAGAAAGAAAGAAAGAAAAGAAAAATTAAAGAAATAAAAATCCAAAAAGTAAACAACTTCTCCAGCTACTTCAGGCAGAATAGAATGAAATTTTAAAAAAATGAGATATAGCCTTATTCTCAATGTGTCTGTTTAGGTAAAATAATGGTTTGGGTAGAAGCAAGGTCTGTTTAAACAATAATAAGTTTCAAATATGTATATGATGGAAAAGTCTAATGAACTCAGATAACAGTAGAGACATGCTGAGCACCACGGGGAGTGATGCGAAGAGGAGGATTTGACTTTATCTGTTTCTTAAAGACTGGAGATTCCTGAGTAATCCGGATCAACCTGAGGGTGGCATGCAGTGGATGGAAACGTGTTTTTGTTTTGATCTCTAGTGTGGGATATGAAACTTCTTTGTGTGAGGGCACATGATGTTTGTCCGCTAGAAAGGGAACTGCCTCATGTGGAGGCATAGTCTTTGCCAATTGAAAAATATTCTAGTACGGGCTCCGAGAGGAGATAAACAGAGCACAAAAACCAGAGGCTTTGCTTTGCACACTTTGCTTTGCTTAGTATTTCTTGGCTGTTCATCACTACTCTTTAACATGATGGGTGTTTATCTCATAAATACAAAAAGGAAACATTTTCTGGAAATGATGATGCTTATCAGCATTATATAATGGATTGAATGCAAATTCTAATAATTATTATTTATTAGCCAAAGAAATTTTTTTGGTTCAAAACTCAGTTTTATTGCCTATAGAAAAAATTGTTTAACAGTTCTGTTTCTTCTTTTATCATATACGTTTATTTTAATACACATGCATAAAACTAACTACATACAGCAGGAAGAACCATGTGGCAAATATGAGTTATATAAATATTACATTCATAGTGATTTGGTTATTTGTATTTGTCAAACTTGAAATAAACATCTTCCCTATCTTGTTGGGTCTAAATTTCTGTTTGAAATTCAATATCTATCATACAGCATCTCTATTGACTTACATCCTTTATCTTGTCTAAAAGGATCTTATCCCCTAAGCAAACTAAACTTGATTGTGAATCTAAACTATCTGGTCTCCAACCTCCTTCAGAGACTTGAGAAGAAATAAAACTTAAATGCCTGAGTGAACTAGTAGTATAGGTTAGCAGCTTCCAAAATGAGAAAAAAAAAATGACTGACAGAGTTTACTGCCTAAACAGTCACCCAACACTCTCTATAACAATGGAGAGTCATCTTTGGACATCTAGTCCAGGATCTCTGCCAGACTTACCAAGGTGACAGGAACGATGGGGACTTGTCTACCCTGTCTTCACAGAGTTCGGCAGTTGACCTGAATCTAAGCTGCCCATATTTAGGAAGATTTCTTTCTGTGGCAGAAACAAGGACATTTTACCCAGTGGCTAGTTTGCCACGTTTGAAGCCAACTCCATAAGGAGGTTCTTTGATGTTCCTCATCTTCTTTAAGGTAGGATGGGTGTTGCCAGGAGTTAACTTTGTTGCCATCAAGAAATCTTTAGAATAATTAAAAACATCTTTAAATGTCATATTCTATGGGTCTCTGAGGCTTTAGAAGACTTTATTTAACTATTTTATCTTATATTTCTATAAAATCCTATCTATCTGTTAGACCTAAGATATATATTCTTGTGATAAAATCTGATTAGTATTTGGCATGACCATGATTTGTATCAATATACAAAATTCATACCAATGACTTAGAAAAAACATTCATTATGAGTAACAATTAAGGCCTTGAGTTGAGGAGTAGATTCAACAATCTACCTTTTGTTCTGTCTTCCCTTTATATTTCTATATTCCCTTTCTTTCTTTTCTTTTCCTTTTTTTATTAATTTATTCATATTACATCTCAATTGTTAGCCCATCCTTTGTATCCTCCCTTTCTTTCCTCCCTCCACCTTCCCCCCCCCACTCCCTTCCCCTATGTCTGTGACTGATGGGGACCTCCTACCCCTGTATATGCTCATAGGGTATTGAGTCTCTTCTTGGTGACCTATTATCCTTCCTCTGAGTGCCACCAGACCTCCCCATCCAAGGGACATGGTCCAATATGGGGCACCAGAGTTTGTGTGAAAGTCAGATCTCCTTCTTCACTTAACGGTGGAGAATGTCCTGTCCATCAGCTAGACTGGGTAGGGGTTGGAAGTTTACTGCCTATATTTTCCTTGGCTGGTGCCATAGTTTGAGGAGGACTCCAGGGCCCAACCTGCCTGTAGTTTTCCAGGACCCTCTGGATCCTTCTATTTCCTCATTCTCCCAGGCTTCTCACACCTAAAGTGGGAAAAAGTGGGGAAGAGTCTGGAACATATAGGTACAGGAGACAACTTCCTGAACAGAACACCAATAGCCCAGGCCTTAATGTCAACAATTAATAAATGGGACCTCATGAGGCTGAGAAGCTTCTGTAAGGCAGGTGACACTGTCAAGAGAACAAAGCGACAGGCTACAGACTGGGAAAAGACCTTCACCAACCCTTCATCTGACAAAGGTCTAATATCCAAAATATATAAAGAACTCAAGAAATTAAACACTACCAAACCAAATAACCCAATTGAGAAATGGGGCTCAGAACTAAACAGAGAATTCTCAACAGAGGAATATCAAATGGCTGAGAAACATTTAAAGAAATGCTCGACCTCCTTAGTCATCAGAGAAATGCAAATCAAAACGACACTGAGATTCCATCTTACACCCCTCAGGATGGCTAAGATCAAAAACTCAAGTGACACCACATGTTGGCGAGGATGTGGAGAGATGCGGCTCGCGTTTTCGTCTCGCCAGCAAGAACGACGCAGCATGCATATAGGATCCTTCTGCAGCAAAGCTTTAATGCATCTTGAGAGGGAGAGCATAAGCTTACAGAACGGAGACCCCGAACAGCAGAAAAACCCTCCCTTATATAGGAGACTGTCCTCCGCTTAGGACGTGTCAGACCCTGATTGGTTGTTGCTCATCGGGTGAGATGACGCCACAGGAAAGGCAGAGCCCAACAAGTGGAAATTCCCCTCGCACATGCGCAGGTTAGTTGTTTACCAGCATGGGACACAGGATGTCAGCGCCATCTTGTAATGGCGAATGTGAGAGCGGCTTCTCACATCTCCCCCTTTTCTTATAATTAAGAAGCAATAAGACACCCCACAAGGAGAGCAGAGGTCAAATCCCCAGACAAAGTATCAAGCCTGCATACACAACTTTCTCCTAGGCTTTTCACCCGGAGATGTCATAGCCTGGCCCTATGCCGTTTTTCCTGGGGGAAGGATACTAGGGCATGTAACCTTCAAGCAAGATGACGTGTCTCCCTAGAATTAGCTCATAAATGCCGCAGAGCCATTCTACTGCAATGCTTTGCTATACAACTCTCCGGGGCTGCTGGAGCTTGCCCACTCTACCTCGTGCAATGAGATGAGACTCTGAGGGTGCAAGAGCTGGTCAGCCAGCGTCTTATTGCTTTAACATGGATAACCAAATATCAGGGGAGGTCCCAGAATCTAAGGCAGCAAGTGCTTGAGAGATAACCACTTTGTCTCTTTTAGTTTGAGCCCGGAGCTTACAAACCATCCATAGGGCCAACAGCAATCCTCCACAGAGTACAGTTCCGAATATCCCCACCCCAACCCATTCCTTGAAGAGAGAGAGAAGGCCGAAGACATCCAGGACGAGAAGCCCTCCGTAATAGACAGATCTAGGCGCGTGGAGTTCACTTAAATAATTGCTGTCCATAGCTCTCTCAGAGTCTGTTCAAATTCAGCGGTCCAATTCTGTAACATAAAGCGAGAAAGACTCTTCGACAGATTAGCTGCTTTAGTAAAATTCTCATATTGAATGGAGGTAACACATAGCCCGGGAAACTTTTGTTCGCAACCTAACTGGGCTAATTGCCTTCCATTCCATATATTGACCCATGTTAGGGAGCGCAGCCTTAGCCACTAATTGCCAATCTGAGGGAGTTAAAAAGGTTTCACCAAGCCTCTCCAACATGACTATTGTGAAATTTGCATTTACTCTATATTTTCGCACAGAGTCCGCCAAATCTTTAATTTTGTCGAACTCTACGGGTACATGGAGTCGGGTTTGATATGAGTATTTTCAAACACTGGAAAGAGGTTATGCAATCTCTTATGGGCTCTCTCAGGCAGAAAAGAAAGCCCTGTTTGTGCCCGATAAGGTGGTGGGGCCGTGGGCATTGGCCTCGAGTGGTTAGGAGGGGATTTATTTAGGCTCTTTCTTTCATCTGGATGATACCTTTCTTTTTTGTATTTAGCAGCTTCCTCTTCTAAGTCAGCTTCCTCTTCTGAGTCTAAAGTCTCATGATCAGAGGCATCAGAACTTGTAGAGCTATCAATATTCAGTGCCTCAAGGTTTTTTAAAGGATATAACTTTTGTGATACTTCTTTTGGTGGTAAGCTAAGTTTCAAGAAGGGTTGCACTCCTTTTACAGGAGGGTCCTGAACTTTTTTCTTTTTATGGGTATCTTTTTTTCTGTGCGCACCCAACCTCTCACTGCGCTCGGTTTCTGACATGCTATCTTGAACTTCTTCTAGGGCAACCTGTCCCTCATTTACTGCCCCCTTACAATTATCATCCTGTAAGCAATTTTTTATGAGCTTCCAAATTGCCTTAGTGCCCAATCTCAAGTCATTGTCCGCGAGGTGACGATCGAGATCCTTGCCTAATAAGCCACCACGAAAACAAATAAACAAGAGAAGGGCAATTATGGTAGTAAATATCACAGCTAAAATCGGCCCAAGAATTTCAGAAATAGACATACCTCTCCGAGCTTACCCGTCCTGCAGTTCCGAATCCTCCCTGTAGTTAGGGGGTCTCCGAAGGTGCTGACGATGGCGTGGTCTAATTCCCGGGTTTCAGCACCAGATGCGTCTCGCGTTTTCATCTCGCCAGCAAGAACGACGCAGCACACACAAGCAGGATCCTTCTGCAGTAAAGCTTTAATGCATCTTGAGAGGGAGAGCATAAGCTTACAGAACGGAGACCCCGAACAGCAGAAAAACCCTCCCTTATATAGGAGACTGTCCTCCGCTTAGGACGTGTCAGACCCTGATTGGTTGTTGCTCATCGGGCGAGATGACACCACGGGAAAGGCAGAGCCCAACAAGTGGAAATTCCCCTCGCACATGCGCAGGTTAGTTGTTTACCAGCATGGGACACAGGATGTCAGTGCCATCTTGTAATGGCGAATGTGAGAGAGGCTTCTCACAGAGAGAGAGGAACACTCCTTCATTGCTGGTGGGAATGCAAACTAGTACAACCACTTTGGAAATCTATCTGGTGCTATCTCAGAAAACTGGGATTAGGGCTTCCTCAAGACCCAGCTAATCCACTCCTTGGAATATACCGAGAAGATGCACCAGCACACAACAAGAAAATTTGCTCAACCATGTTCATAGCAGCCTTATTCATAATAGCCAGATGATGGAAACAGCCTAAATGTCCCTCAGTAGAAGAATGGATAAAGAAACTGTGGTACATATACACTATGGAATACTACTCAGCTATTAAAAACAAGGAATTCCCAAAATTTGTGGATAAATGGATTGAGCTAGAAATGATCATAATGAGTGAGTTAACCCAGAAGCAGAAAGACTTAAATGGTATATACTCACTTATATCTGTATACTAGCCCAATGGGCATGTCCCACGAAAGCCTTCACTTACCAGGAAACTGGGACAGAGGGGAGGACATCCTATTGGGACTCTAGATGAGAGAACCATGTGAGAATAGCAAAGTAGAAGGATCCAGAGGGTCCTAGAAACCTACAAGTAGAACATTATGATAGGCAGATTTGGGCCAAGGGGTCCCGCTCAAACTAAGGCACCAGCCAAGGACAATTCAAGCACATTTCTTAAATCATGATTGGACGTCAGAATCCTCTTTGCTGCCAGCTTGTTCCTTTGTCTTTTCATAAATAACAATGTGGCAGTTGGTCAATAAATATGGAAAATAATGTCATAAAAAAATTTTCAGTAACAGTTTAAAGTTATAATTATTACACAGCCAACAGTGACTGTAGACTCACACAAATTGTGTAGAAAATTCAAGATACATTGTGAAACAATTCATAGTGGAATTTTGTAAAAATAAGATAAAATTTAATAGTTATTAATCTAGACATAAATATAGAATAATAGAAATAAAAAAGGAACACACCAATGTAATCAGGTCTGTTCCCACATGAATGTACAGGAAAAAATTGACTAGGCTGATAGAAATATTTAGGAAGTGTTTACAATGAGCTATGGTGAGGTTCATCACCACTGTATGTATTATAAAAAATGTAAGATCTATTTAGAAAAGCTTAATTATTATAGGGGCTTGATAAAACCACAACAAACTTCCGAGTTCCTAGATAAAAAAGGATAATCCGACAGTGTTCTGTCTTGAGTTTCTATCTAAATATGTGAACATGAAAATGTGAATAAATTTATGACTCCCAATTTCCAAAAAGTTACACTGAACTGAAAACTCAGAATAATAGTGAGTAGAATTCAATTTATATGGCAACCTGTTATTCATTAATTTCATAGGAAAATGACACATAATAAGAATAATATTTAGAATTCACTTTTACATATTAAAATATTCTACTATTATTTTGGTCATATGTTGAATGTAATCTTGAATTAAAGACCCATGTAAGGAGAAACATACAATATGAACAGATTATTTATTAAAATAAATATGAGCAGACATTGTCTATTTGGCCTGAGATAAAAATAATTATAATGGCATTGTATACCATCAACCCACAAAATACAAAATATTTTTGTATGCTGTTTAGGAAAAAAATCTTTACTTTAAAAAATTTAGAGCATGTACAAGAGCTGTACTTTTATTTCAAGGGCACTGAAAAACTTGAAAATGTCTTACCACTACTTTATAAATGATAAAAATAATTTACAGACAAGGAAATGCTCTTCACTTTTATTTGAATCATCCCTACAGATGAAATATGCAGAAACAATGGCAGAGGACAATGCTTCCACTGTGTCACAGTTTCTCCTGCTGGGATTTTCAGACCTTCCTAACCTCCAAGGGGTTCTGTTTGGAATGTTCTTCATAGTTTACTTGATTATCTTGATTGAAAATACCTTCATAATTGTGATAACTAGAGTTGATCCTGCACTACAGAAGCCCATGTACTATTTTCTGGCCAATTTTTCTTCTCTGGAAATCAGTTACATATCAGTCGCTCTCCCCAGGATTCTGTTCAGCATTGCTACTCAAGACAGAAGCGTTTCTGTGCTGAGCTGTGCCACACAAATGTGTTTCTTCCTTGTGCTGATCTTCCTATTTTATATACATTTAGTGTTTGATTGGAAGGATTTTATAATCTGGTCTAATCTATTTAGTCTGCTGTACACTTTTTTTATGTTTATAGGCATCTCTTTCTTTAGGTTGGGGAAATTTTCTTCTATGATTTTGTTGAAAATATTATCTGGTCCTTGGAGCTGGAAATCATCTGTTCTATTCCTATTATTCTTAGTTTTCATCTTTCCATAGTGTCCTTTATTTTCTTGGATGCTTAGTGTCAGGAACATTTTAGATGTAACATTTTCTTTGACTGGTTTATTGATTTCTTCAATTGTATCTTCTACACCTGAGATTTCCTTTTCTCTCTTTCTTGTATTCTGCTGGCGATGGCACAATACATTTGACCAACATTTTTTTTTCCCTCATACAAGGCATATAGGGGTAAAGATGGAGCAGAAAATGAGGGAATTCTTCAACAATGACTGGTCCAGTTGGATACTGATGGCATGAGAGGAAGCCTGCTCTTGACATTGTTAATGAGACTGTACTATAACAGGTGGACAGGCACCTGTTATAACCCGCATCAGTGAGGCTTCAACCCAGCAACTGTCAGAAACAGATTCAGATACCCAAGGCCAAACATTAGGTACATCTTAGGGTTTCATGTGTAAGAGAGGAGGGAGGATTGTAGTAGCCAGAGGCATCAAGGACACCACAAGAATATATTTAGGATCAAAGACTGAGCCCTTAGTAGATCACAGACTGAACCACCAACCAGGGAGTGTGCATAGTAATGATCTAAGTTCTCTGCATATATGTATAAGTTGTGTAGCTTGAATTTTATGTTTGATTACAAACAGCAGGACCAGAGGCTGACTCTGACTTTGTTGCCTGACATAGGACACTTTACTTCTTACTGGGCTGTCTGTAGCCGACTCAAGAGGAGAAGATCTTCCTAGCCTTTTCCTACTGGTTGGTATCCATGGGAGCCCTCCGCTTTTCTGAAGAGAAAGAGAGGAGAAGCAGGTGGTGGGAATGGAGAGGGAAAAAAAAACTAAGAGAAGATGAAAAAGAGGAAACTGTGTTCAGAAAGTAAAGTAAATGAATAAATATATAAATTTTTTTAATATATGAGATAAGAACTAAAAAATGAATACTGAGAATATTGGCAAGTCGTTTTACAATGAATATTGATGAGTTCTTTACTTAGAATATTTTTCTGTGGAGATAGAAAATAGTTGAAAGTAGTGATTAAGACACAACTTTAAATAAAAGTATGTATTTATTTTTATAAAAGCAGACACATCACATGTGAATTTTACATGCCCAACAATGAAAATATGAAAGAGTATAAGATCATCAATATGTATTTTGTCTATATCAGTATAAATTTTCTTCTTCTTCTTCCTTTATTTCATTGAGGTTGTGGTTCAGAAATGAGGCTAAAATGCAAAAAAAAAAAAAAAACCACAACATATTGGGGCTGGAGAGATGGCTCACCGGTTAAGAGCACTGACTGCTCTTCCAGAGGTCCTGAGTTTAATTCCCAGCAACCACATGGTGTCTCACAACAATCTGTGATGTGATCTGATGCATACTGTATGCATAATAAATAAATAATTAAAAAACAACACAACATACACGAACACACATGCCCACACAAGCAACTCCCTCCCTCCCTCCCTCCCTCCCCCCTCTATTTCTCACACACACACACACACACACATACACACATGCACACACATACATACACACACACATTGTTGCCAATTTCTGATGTTTCTTTCAATGTTCATTTTTTTGTTAATTTTTTACTTTTACATGTACATTTATATTATTACACATATATACAATAAACTACATACAGCACAAAGGACCATGAAACAATTAGGAATTACATAAATTTTACTTAATATTCACAAAACTAAAAAAAGCATCATCTGCAAAAGAAGTAGTTTACTTCAGTTTCACTGTATTTTTCTCTTGTAATAAATATCCTTATGCTTAACAGCTTGCATGTAAGGACCAAGACTTGTCTTGAGTTAGAACATAGCAGGGGAAGGAACTTATCCCCAGAGTAGAGAACATTTCCTATTTAAACAGCACTTTGTGTTTGACAGTAGATTAAATGCTTGAAAGTGTTTTACATGTTACAGATAAGAGAAGCAGTTAAGCCTTAAAACCTAAACTTCATTATTATTTTCTCTTACAAATCAATAAAGGTAAGACTTATACTTAAATTCATCCTGAACTATATTTGACTTAGATTAAATATATAAAGAGAGAACTTTTCTCTCCTTTTAAAGTATCAATGTAAGAGAGAAATGAACAGAGCAATTGAAAAGAGTTTTGTAGCTAATGATATTTATTTCAAATATTTTATTTTTAACTCTTCTGATATTTTATGATATATAGCAGAGAATAACAAAATTACCAATATGTCTTTATATAAAAAGACAATATATTAAAGAAAAATATCAATACTGACAGCTTCTTATGTGTTAACTTGGATCAACATGTCAAGATATTTTATTTATTTAAAAGATATTGTTCACTTTTATCAAGCCTTCCTTTCACTTACTCACCTATTTATCTACTTTATAGGAATATGTTGGAATCATAGCTCATAAAATAAATCTACATCTTAAAATTTAAGAATGAGTATCATTAAAACATATCTGCCACCTACTACATTTAAAGATGTTCCCAGTTGCTAAGGATTAAATGTTGTAAATGGAAATGAAAATATTATAAGATTATTAGCATATTTATATATATCATGGGTGATTTTTGCCAAGAGAAAAAAATTTTAAGTTCATGTAACCATACATGAGTTTTCAACCTTTGTCTCCTCGTTTTATAAATTTGGTCAGAGAATTGTAAACCCTGCATACTCTTCCATGTTAAATGCATTAGTTAAGATTAGAGTAACTTAGAAAAGGCAATTATTCTTTCACAGAAGATGACACATAAATAAGCATAAGGTACTTGAATAAAACAAAAGTTTCTACATTACAAAAAATGTTAGTGGTTTTCTTTGTTAGTGTTTTCTAATGGTTTTCAACAACCATAACAATAGCCATAAGGGCAAACATTGTAGAGGCAGCAAGTCTTTAGTCACAGGGTGCAAGAAATCATTTGGTAACAGAATGTGTGCCTAGTTTGTGTCAGGCCTGGCCTACAACTGCAGTGACACACACACACACACACACACACACACACACTAAAGAAAGAAAAAAAAGAAAGGGAAGGAAAGGAAAAAAGAAAAAAACTAGGGAAGTACAATCTGAATTGATCAATATGGTTCCAAGAGTTTTCCATATTTATATATAATTTTAAATGGTCAATTCCAGGAATGTGAACAAAACTGTTTCACAACAATGAAAATTTTAGATGCCCCCTGACCAAAACCATAAAACAGAACAAAAATAAATATAAATATGTTTTACACATATACAGGAATAAAACTCTGGTTAATGCTACTTTCTCTTTAGTAATTTGGAAGCATGATTAAGTCTTGATTTAGAAATCTATTACAACAAGTTTTTTATTTATATGTTTTAAAACTTCTGAGATGACAAATTTTGAAATTAAAATACAGCATGTATAATGCTTATGAATCAACTATGAGATGAATTTTAAATTTTTTTCTTTTTTTGTCACTGTCTTTATAATAAGTCCTAGATATAATTATGTGGAAAAAGTGTAACTATTTCATAATTTATTTTTAAGAAAGGAAATAAGCTTGTTGCTTAGTTTTCTCCCCATGGAGCCCTAGTTTAGAAATAAAAGATTTCATCTGGCAGTTTTTATTTACTCTATATATTTGATTACAGTATTTTTACAAAATAATATTAAATTATTATTGAGGTGTCTACAATTTTACTGAAAGTCTCTTATATTTTTATTTTACTGAGTATGTTTTATACATTTGTTCATATTTAATATGAAAAACTGAAAATAGACATTTGATCATCATAAAATTCTCCAAAAGTGCAAGTTTGGAAAAGATTATTACTCATTTTTCATTTGGCAGCAATCTTTTGAATGTAAATTCTTGAACAAAGCCATGTACATCTAATAAATCATGCATGAATTTCAGCCTCCTCTTTGCGACCAGCTCGTCCCTTTATCTTTAGGTAAATAATAATGTGACAATTGGTCAATAAATATTGAAAAGAATGTCATTATGAAAAGTATCAGTAAAAGTTAAAAATGATAACTCTTATACTCCCAACAGAGCCACGAACATTATGTAGAGATATGTATATGCTTGCAAATGAAGTTAAATAAATTTGTGTGAGTGGAGTGTACAGAGATAGATAATTGGAAAGACAAGGGAAATATTTTGCACAGTAAAATACTACTTTTCAAGTTGAAGTAGAGATTGTATTAGTAGCTTTTTAGGAAAAAAAAATTTTAAGGATTATCCATTTTCAAGCAATTCATACTTAAATTGTGTAAAAAGAAAATCTAGTAATTATAAATGTATAGGTCTAGTTAAATACCTAGAGATAAATAGAAAACAATGAAGATAAAAGGAAACACACCAGTGTAATGATATTTGTTACCACACAAATGGATGCAATTCAATCCACTGAGATGATGGGAATATTTAGAAATGTACAGGATGTGATGTGATAATGCTGCTGTCCAGCAGTGGACATGTACCTTGACTGACCTCAGTAAAAAGGACACACTGCCACCATTTATACTATCTTGAGTTTCTATATAAATGTTATATGAACTTGAAAATGTAATGAAAATTTATAGCTTTCAAATTAAAAAACTTACACTGAACTGAAAACTAACAATAATAATGAATAGCATCCTATACAATTTGGCAGCTTAGTACTCACTAATTTCATAGTGAAATGATCCATAGAATAAAAAGTAGAAACAGCTTCTGCCTATTAAAATATCCTATCTTAAAATTACTTTAAATATATTTAAGGATATTTAGTCATGTAATAAATTGAATTTTTAATTAATTACCATAGGATCCCAACATGAGAACAACTATTCAATATGAAGAACAGATTATTTTAAAAAGTATAAAGAGAGATTGGTTATTTGCCTTAAGGGAAGAAAATTATTATGGCATGGCTTACTGTCAAAGCCCACAAAATACACAACACAGTGTACTAGAAAAAATACACGACTCTTTTGTATGCATTTTACCAAAATATAACCTTTATTTCTTTACACATTTGGACCATATACAAGACATATAATTTTTCTTCATGGGCACTGTAAATATGAAAGTATGTTACCATTACTTTATAAATGGTGAAAAGAATCCAAGGACAAGGAAATACTTTTCATTCATGCCTCACTCATCCCTACAGATGAACTATGTAGAAATCATGCCAGAGGACAATGCTTCCACTGTGTCACAGTTTCTCCTGCTGGGATTTTCAGACCTTCCTAACCTCCGAGGGTTTCTGTTTGGAATGTTCTTCATAGTTTATTTGATTATCTTGATTGGAAATACCTTCATAATCGTGATAACTAGAATTGACCCTGCACTACAGAAGCCCATGTATTTTTTCCTGGCAAATTTTTCTTCTCTGGAAATCTGTTACGTATCAGTCACTCTCCCTCGGATTCTGTTCAACATTGCTACTCAAGACAGAAGAGTTTCTGTGCTGAGCTGTGCCACACAAATGTGTTTCTTCCTTGTGCTGGGAGCCACTGAGTGTTTCCTCCTGGCCGTGATGTCCTACGACCGCTATGTGGCCATCTGCCATCCTCTGCACTATCCTGTGGTCATGAACCCAGCAAGGTGCACTCAGCTGGCAGCAGGGTCCTGGCTTGGTGGCATCCCCGTCCAGATAGGACAAACCTGGCAGATATTCTCTCTGCATTTCTGCAATTCTAATAGAATAGAGCACTTCTTCTGTGACTTACCTCCTATTCTCAAGCTGGCCTGTGGGGACACTTCAGTGCATGAGCTCTCTGTCTACTTAGTGGCGATGCTGTTTGTTGCTTTACCTTTTACCTTGATACTTGCCTCTAATACGAAAATCATTGCCACCATTCTGAAGTTGCCAACAGCCACAGGAAGAGCAAAAGCCTTCTCCACATGTTCTTCCCATTTGCTTGTGGTGTTCCTGTTTTTTGGAACAGCTACTGTTACCTACTTGAGACCAAAGTCCACCCATTCTCCTGGAACTGACAAGCTGCTCTCTCTGTTCTACACAATTGTGACGCCCATGTTCAATCCACTGATATACAGCCTTAGGAACAAGGATGTGATTGCTGCAGTGAGAAAATTTTTACTTATAAAATAGTGCTTGGAACTTTTAAAAATGGATTGTTTCTTACAAAATTACTGATGAAATAGGTCAGCTCTTATTCATTTCTTTGAAATATAATCACTTTATGTTACTAAAATGCCTTTGTTATATTTAATAATAGTTTGAGTTATGTTCTGTTTTGAAAGTATTTGCACATATTAATCTATCTTCATTTACTGAAATATAAGGAAAGAACAAGCTAGTTTAAAATAAATAATATGAATAGGATCAGATTCTATTGAAATCTTTGAATATGATCCAAACTTTTGAAATGTGATATAAATTCACAGATTATTTATCTTAACAAGGTAACCAATAAATATCACAATATTTGCTGAAATTATTACATTCACCATTCTTTAAATTTAACAGGACTATTTTAATGTCTATGTGTATTGAGTGAATTTCTAAATGATTTAATAAAATAGATATCTGGCAACTTCTATATATGTCACAGCATAAAAAATACAAAAGAAATATTTCCATCTACTATTAGTCTGTATAGAATTCAGTCATAACACTTTGGCTGTGTAAAAGCTGCATTTGTGTTCCCAAGTCATTTGTATCAATGCATAAAGGTATTTATAATATATTTATTACATTTAACCTCTTTCAGTTTTGTCCAACTTTTTGACATCTAAACAGATGCTGTGTTCTACCAAGTTAATACTACAGAATCGTATAATCAAGCACATTAAAAAAAAATCGAAGTTTTAGTGGGTAGTTGGTAGTATGGTTAAGTGGTAAAAAGTCATACTGTGCTATCATATAACCTGAGTTTTAATACCAGTCATTTATGTTAAATTATTCCCATGACCATCTACACTCTTACAGCCCCAGTTCTGTGGGAACGTGAGTAGAAGCATTGATGGATTTTGTTTGGCATCAGTTTAGTTTCCATTAAATAAAGAATATTATCTTTAAAATATTGTGGAAAGCTATGCAGAAGTATACTTGAAATTCTCCTCTGGTCTGTGAAAGTATAGAAATGCAGTTACATATGCACACTTTTGTACACTACACATATGCATGCACATAGGTACACACTTACATGTACATACAAAAATCATTATACTTTAAGTTATGATTTTTTTGTTAGACCACATTTCTAGATTTCCTGAGGCACCTGTGTTGGTGCTCCTTGAATACACCTATTAATATAAGAACAATAGAATTTGAGTACTAAATGTACAATTCCATCTAACGTTTGTTGCCTTATGGACCGTCTGTGAACAATTTATGTCATTTTGAAGCAGAGAAAATGATACACATTTGATTTGTTCATACTGGCTCTGTGAAACAGTTTATAAACACTTTCAAATTTACTAAAGGACATCCAAAAATTTTCAAGGAATATGTGAGTAAGACAATTACTTGTCAAAAGGGATACTTGCATATAAATAATAATCCAAGCATCCTAATAAATTATTTTAACATTTAAACTAGAAAAAAAGAAATGAATATGACTAAAATGCAATTACAAATAAGGAAACAAATGGAGGCATCAGGATTTAAGTTACCATTTTGATCATTCAAATTGATTACTCAATAATCTAAGAGGGTTAATGGGAATGGTACTGAACTAACATTCTTTGGGAAAAGAGTCAAGTCAGTCCTTCCTCTTAAGAGAGCAGAATTTTTATAACATATCTTTGGATATAAATTTATCATGCATGACTGCCTCCAGGAGGCATTGCTTTTCTGTTCACATCTATATTTGAGATAAAGGAGACATTTACTTTCAACGTGACTCTCATTGAGGGTAAATGAAGCAATGCACATGTCCAAAGGTTTTAACTTTACAGCTACAAAACTGTGATACTCCACCATAAAGATATTTATAACACAACAACTCAATACTAAGAAAACAAATAATCTAATAAAATTGTGATGAACTCATGAATAGATATTGCGAAGACATCAAGATGGCTAATAAATGCATAAAAACTGTTCAACACTTTAGTCATTAAAGACAAACATTAAAATACACTGTGGTGTTACTTTTTGCCTGTTTGAATGACTGCCACCAAAAAGGCAAAGGCAGAGCATGAGAAGATGGTGGTGTTGTGGAGAATCAATCTATTAGCTAAGAACATAAACTCTCTTCTAGAGACCTGAGTTCAAGTTCCACCACCAATGTGAGGTTGTACAGATGTTGACATTTCTGGCCTTTGTTTATGATGACAACCAAGTACACATAACCACACAGAAACATACAGGAATATATGTATATTATATATAACTTTAAATAATAACTTTATAAAATAATAACTTTAAAAATAATAATAACTTTAAAAATGACCTGAAGTGTTTGCAACTTGACTTAACAGGTAAAGCTACTAACTGTGTAGGTTTTGTGGCCTGAGATCCTAGAATCCACAGAAATGTAGAATCAAATCCATAATATTTTAAATTTAAAAATGAGGCTAGGTGAAAAGTTATTGATGAGGTTAAAGAAAAATGAATATTTGAGAATTTGTAAAAGAAATATAAATTAGTGTAGCTATTATATAAAGATATATGAGATCTTCAAATTATGAAAATAAAAATATCATGTTTTAACAATTTCACCTCTAATTATGTGTCCTACAGGAATCAAACTAGAATTCTGATGAGACACTTGAACAGTTGTGTCCATGTTGACATAATTCATAACAGTCAAAGTATTTCACAAATCTAAGTGTACTTTAGTAACTAAGTGGATAGAGAAAACATTGGTACATGAATATTACTGAAACACTATTATCTTTAAAAAATATCTTTTCATTCATGTCAATATGGAAAATGTGGAAGACACTGTATTAATAATGCGAGTAGTTCTTTTGTTTTCAGATAACATCTGAACAGTTGAGGCTAAGGTTTCCTACAATTGATAAATAAGAAAACACATCGTGTGACCCTGATCATTTCTTCAAGGTCAATTTTGTCATTTTCTCATAGGTCATTGTCCTCCTAGACAATTTCTTAAGGGTTATCTACCCATTATTAATTAATAGTGAATACCTATGTAATTTTTGTATGACTTGTATGTGTACATGTTGGGGTGTATGTTCCATGAATAGTGATTCTCAGTGGACCCATGTTGCCATCCAACTCATTTTCTATTAGAGATATCTTACTATCCTGGAAATCACCAAGAATGTGCAGCAAGCCCTTACTATACTGAGATGTCTCCCAAGCCAAATTCTGTAAGAATTGTAGGTCCTTATAAATAATTTTTGTTGCTGATTTTTATTCACTCCGTGCTCTGTCTATGAGTTCTTTACTTTTTTGTCCTACACCCAGTGATTTTTTTCTTTAGATCATTTCAGCGTAAAAATACATCACTATCTAAGTTAGATAAGATGTCAAAACAAAATATTGATACTTTTTTTGGAAATCAGAATATCACGTTACTTATAAATTGCTATATTCTTTATTGCAAAGGATCAAATGTTAGGAATTGTGACTGAGTTATGTGTGAAAATCCTAAGATATGTTACTAGACTATTTAAGGAAAAGTTTGTCAACTTCTGAAGTGAACTTAGGAGAATACACGTTTTCAATTGTAAAAGTTAAGCAGTGGATGTATTACACATATCTTGCAGTCTTGCATTCATTTATATTGTACATAAATCTAGAAAAGAAACTTTTAATCATAGGCATTTGTATATGCTGCTTATAGAACAGTCTGCATTGTAGCATTCCAAAGGAAATAAGTTTCCTTGTTCTACCTACCATCAAGGCTGATGTTTACCCTACATAATTAAAAGTTTTGTTATTTTAAATATTTTATATTGGATGTCCAGTTTATAATTTATAATATGTAATTTTTAATTTGAACGAGTTGATCATTAAGTTGTTTACCACTAAGTATTGTGTGCATAAAATTCCAACTTTGAACAATACACCATTTAAAGGAGCTGTGTTTATAAGCTTTGCGCCTTTTTTATCTAGAGCTACCTTGATGTAGCTGTTGTTATCCTTATTTTCAAACAATAGAAATATAATGGAAAGATTTCTAACAAATATTAAGTCCTTTTAAAATCCATTCTTTCTACAAAGTAAGTGACAGGAATGGATGCATTATTCACAGAAACAAAATGTAGCACCTAAGATTAGAGCCTCAAATTATTTGTATGAAGTTCTTTTTTAATGTGTTTTGAAATTCTCTCTCTCTCTCTCTCTCTCTCTCTCTCTCTCTCTCTCTCTCTCTCCCTCTCTCTCTCTCTCTCTCTCTCTCTCTTTCTCTCTCTTTCCCTCTCTGTCTCTGTCTCACACACACACACATACACACACACATACACACTCACACACACACATACACACACAAATTTTGGAAAAGAAAAAATATATAACATTTTTTTCTAAATTTGTATGTGTGTGCGTGCACGCATGTGTGCATGCACGTGTGCTTATGCTTCCATAAAAAGCTAAAAACTGTCATGTTATTTTCTGTGAAGTTTTCAGAATTCAGTTGAGATTTCATTGAATCTTTAGATGGTTTGGGTAAGATGACCGCTTTAACTATGTTAATCGTACTGATCCATAAGCATGAGAGATATTTTCATGTTCTAATATCTTTTTTAATTTCTTTCTTCAATGTATTAAAATCATTATTCAAACTTTTCACTTACTTCATTAGAGTTACTTCAAGATATTTTATACTATTTGAATCTATCATGAAAGGTTTTGTTTCCCTGATTTCTTTGTGCTCCATTTTTCATTTTTATATAGAGGGCTATTGATATTTGTAGGTTAATTTTAAATAAAGCTAATTTGCAGAAAGTTTTTATTGTCTATAGGAGTTTCCTGGTGAAAATTTTAAGGCCACTTATGTATAGTATAATATAATCTTAAAATGAATATAATTTGACTTATTCATTTCCAAAATTGTATCCCCTTGTTTTCCTTCAGTTGTCTTATTACTCTAGCTAAGACTTAAGAAATATATTGAAATAGCATGTAGAGATTACCTAGTTTCTCATTTCAGTTGAAAACCTTTGAGTTTCTCTCCATTTAATTGATGTTCACTATGAGCTTGCTGTCAACTGCATTTGTTATGTAGAATGTATTCTCAATACAGTCTCACGAAGAGATATTTGATTCTATTAAAAGACTTTTTGCATTTAATGAGATCATTACCTGTTTTTTCTTTCAGTTTGTCTATTTGGTGGGTGACATATATCAATTTATGCATGTTAAACCATTCCTGTATCTCTGGGATGAAGCTTTCTTGATCATAGTGAAAGAACTATTTATATTTTACCTTTTATTGGAAATAGATTATTTTCTCATGCAATATATTGATCATAGTCTTCCCTACATCTTCTCCCAGTTTCTCCTCACCACCACCCCTTTCCAGATTCACTCCCTTTCTGTTTTATTAGAGGTGAACAGGCCAACAGCCTCCTAAGAGATAACAAAAAATGTGACAAAATAAAATGTAATAAGATGAAGCGAGGATGTGGAGAAAAGGGAAAACTCCTGCATTGTTGGTAAGAATGCAAACTGTACAACTAATTTTGAAATCAACCTGGCACTTTTTCAGAACACTGGGAATAGTTCTTCCTTAAGATCCCAGTATACCACTCCTGGCCATATACCCAAAAGATGCTTCACTATAAAATGAGTACTTTTGCTAAAATAGGTTATTTAAGCCTCCTACGACTAGTGTGTAATGGTCAATATGTAAGTTAAGCTGAAGTAGTATTTTATTAAATATCTTTCCATATATTTATATTATTACACATATATACAATAAACCACCTACAGCAAGAAGAAACAGGAAACAATCAGGAATCATATAAATATTACTTTCATGGTGTATTGGCGAATTTTATTTGTCAGCCTTGAAGAAAACATCTTTCTTATCTTGGTGAGTCTAAAACTCTGAGTATAAATCAATATCTATCATATATCATCATTATCAACTTAAAACATCTATCTAGACCTAAAAATATTTTAACCCTTAAAAAAATAAGCCTAATTGTAAGACTAAAGCATGAGGTGTTCAACCTCATCAGAGACTTGAGAAGGAATAAAATTAATTGCCTGTGTATACAGGGAATATAGGTTGGCTACTTCCCAAATAAGAAGATGACAGAGACAATTTGCTGCCTGGACAGTTATCCAATATGCTCTAGAGTAGAAATATATATATAATGTGCGTGAAGAATAATCTTAAATTTGATTTCTATATTAATGTATCTAAAATTAAAATTATATTGCATCTATATACAAAATTCTATACCAGTGAATTAAAAATAACTGTTTAACAATTAAGGCATTAAGTGGAGTAGTAGATTCACTAATGTATTTTGTGTCTTATTATCCCTATTTATTTGTATATGCCTCCTTCTTTCTTTTCAACCCCTATCTCCAATCCTAAGAATGAAAGATAAAAGGAAGAAGAGATGTCCGTGAGTCCAACCTTGTTTTCTCTCTAAGTAAGACCAATCGTAACTTATAACCAACTCCCAGTGAAATGAACATTTATTGCCCGGAAAGCAACGAAAAACCTCCCAACTCCCTTAAGGAAAATGGAGCACCTTTCTCTTAAGGTTTTTGTTTGTCTGTTTGTATGTTTGCTTGTTTGGCTCATTTGGGATGAATATACCTTTGTAGGGGTCCAAATAAAATTATGTTTAAACACGCCAGGAAAAGCCTTTGTGGTCTAGTTTCTAAAAGTTGAGAAATTCCAGGCTTAATTAGAGTCCTGTGTAGCACAGTATGAAATGCTGACAAATTTGGCTGGAGGCTTTCTTTGAAGCTCCTGTTCTGATGAGGAACAGCAACTGAAGCACTTGGTGCTGGCACATGAAGGATGAACCTGGATGCCCATGTATTTTTGTGTTATGAGTTAAGAACTGCAATGTCCTTTTGAAGGTTTTCTCTTTTGTGTGTATATGTAATGTTCTACCTTTTCTCTTCTGGTACCTTCTTATTGAAAAATACAACGTTTTTTTATAAATGTAACTAAGCATAAACACCAGCATAATTTTTATAGTTGAATGATAATATAAGTATTTTACTAAGTTGAAATATAAAAAATTGTGTGTCATGAAAATAAATTAAAACAAATGAATTACAGTAAAATAAATTACCACTACAAAGCTGTGCACATGTGCATAGCATAAAATTATATAAATTATATTTTGTTTCTCAACTTTTTCAAGGTCATTTTTACATTTGTTCCTCATGCTGTAAGTTAGAAGACTGAGCATGGAGATCACAAGAGTATAAAACAGTGATTTAATTTTTCTCGATCCAGGGAATGAAAGAACTAGGCTGGAAATACATGAAAAGCATACTCCCAAAATATGGCTACTTCTGTTAAATGGGAGATGAGGTGATCTAAAGCTTTGAAGCGCCCATTAGCTGAGGGGATTCTTAATACTATAACATGATGTAACAACAGTCAGGAAGAACTCATGAAGCAATACTTAATTCAAAGAAACCAAAAAGTGCGAATATTGTTAACTCATTGACCTCATGTCTGAACACATTATATTTCTACTCTAATATGTGGTATTGTTCACCTACAAATCAATTAATACGTGGTTTACTTCCAATACTCTAATAATGTTATTGTAGGCTATTTAGGATAATTAAGTAATACAAGTCAATTGTTGATTAATTCATAGTCATGTCAAGTGTTGACTATGTTATAAGGGAGTGTGATATTGTGTCTGTCATTACAAAATGCAGAGATTTCCGTGTGTATTTGGGCCTTTGTCTGTAGGTGGAGGAGACCTCACTTCTTGGTAAGCTTTGAGCTCAGAAATAGGCAGGTGTACCACCTGCTGGCAACTGTTCACAGGACTGGGGACAAAATGTGTCAAAAGGCTAGTTCTTTGTAGAGACACTTTCAAAGCAAACCACGCAGACTTTAGCCCAAAAGGTGTCAAAAACTGGTTCCTTGAAGAAACACATATCAAAGCTGCCCTGGAGGTAAGTGTGAGGATGTGTCCTGGGTATGCCTCCTGCAGTTCACATATCCTTGGCTTAAAACCCGGAGGTCTAGGGCAGAGGGCACACACTCCACTCTCCCCTTCTCTAAATTCCTGTCTTTGTCTTTCTTTTTATCAATACGTTTGGATAGAACATTAGTTTAGTGAATTAAAATCTAGCTCCTCCACTCTCAGCTAATAGAACGGAGGTGAAAACAAGACGCATCACTCTGCTGCATAAAAGAAACACACCCAACAATAAAGAGAGAGAATACCTTAGATTAAAGGGCTGGAAAAGGTTTTCCAAGCAAAGAGACCCAAGAAACAATATAAAATAGCCATTCTAGTATCTAGTAAAATAGAAAATCTGCTGTCCACAGGGTGTGACCCTCTGCTGACAATATGTTACTTTCAGAGACAGCCTCGGATTTAAACTGACAAATTTTTCCTTAAATTTACTATGTATATTCCTTTTTTAAATAATGAATTATATGTACTTACTGATCTAAAAGATGGATCACATCAATCTTAGGTTTATGTAAGGAAAAATGTTGTAACTGCTCTAAAAAAGGCCAGCCAATCTCCTTAAAAGTTGAGCTTCCACAGGAGAAGTGGTGACAAAGGGTAATTGGTCTAAAACATATGTTCTGTTGGTCCATGTAAGGACCAAGGTTGGTCATGAGACCAAGGTTGGTCATGGAGACAGACGTGCAAGCTGCATGCCTCCCACGTCAAAGAGCCTTTGTATGCTGAGATGAGGTGTCACTGCCCTGGAAGCTATCTTACCCTTCTAAACATGAGCCACTTTCATGTGGGACAGGTGGTGGTAATGCCAGGTGCAAAGAGACACTGAGGACTTACAGGTGACAAAGTACACACCAGCCTAGTTAGGTTCCCAAAACTTAAAGGCTACAATTCATATATGTGTAATAGGTGGAAGCATCCATCCCCTAAAAAGCCAGGTAGAAGATGCCTAGGGTATGCATAAACTCTAAAGTAAAGTGGGAGTTTATATAAAGTTTATTTAAAACTTAATGCCTTTTCATTTGCTCAAGGCAACCGGCTTGTCTCTATGGTGAGATACATTCTCATGGTAAATAGATAGCAGCCTGGCCTATACCTCAGGCACTAGAGAAGGACATTTAGAACTATACAATCTTGTTTTGATTCCAATATGATAATAAATGTATGTTCATTGTTAGTGGTGATGGTATATTTCCTCTCTGAAAGAGGTCAAAATGAAACATCCCTGGACAAAATAAAGACTACTAACTTAAATCAGTCTATGTTTACATGAATTCAAACTGCAGAATGAGCAGTTAACTTACGTTGCTAATCCCACCAAAAGAGAATAGCTCTGAGACATGAATGTCTATGCATAGACAAAGCTTCTTGTTGGTTACAGAATGCCCATGAATTATTATTAGATGTCGTTCTTCATATAGCATGAATGAAGATTTACAGAAGTCTTTTTCTGCTCCTATGAAGAGCAGAGAACCAAACTTAATTGTTCTGTGCAAACCTAATATGTTCATAGTTTTAGGACTGTATAATGCTTGTGAGAAATTTTTGTTTTCAGAAAAAAAGGACTGGACACTAACACTGGATCAGACCTAAGAGGATTCATTCCTCCAGCATGCTGAGACACTGACATCCAGTATCTTTCATGTTAGAGGCCCAGTTGCTTTGGTTGATGCTTCTCCTAGGAAAGGACAGCTTCAAAGAAGGGTCCTGATCCCAGGTGGTCCAGTATTTCAGACTGTCCCACACAGGACTTCCATAAGCCTTGAATTTCTCAACATTTAGAGACTATACCACAAATACTATTCCTAGCTTGTTTAACCATTTTTTCCTACTCTTATTGGGGCCCCTACATAGGTATTATTTGCCCTAAATCAGATGGAAGAAACCTTAATAGAAATATGCTCCATTTCCCTGAAGGGGTGTTGAGTGGGTGTTTGGTTACCTTCTTGGGCTAAAGATGTTTATTGTCATTGTGAGTTTGTTATAAAATATTATTGGTCTTATTCAGATATGAAACAAGGTTAGACTCACTCTTCTCTCTTTATCTTTCTTTCTTAGATATAAAGATTGGGGTTGAAAAGAAAGGGGAATATAGAAAAATATAGATATGATAGAACAAAAAGTAGATTATTGAATCTACTCCTCATCTTAAGGCCCTAAACGTTACTCACAAATAGGTTAGTTTTAATTCATTTATATAAAATTTTGTATATTGATGCAAAATAAGTTTAATTTTGATACATATAGAACTCAAATTTAATATAATTCTTTGTACATTATATATCTACTCTAATATGAGGTATTGTATAAATAAAATTCAATTAATACACGGTTTACTTCCAATACTCTGATAGTGCTATTGCAGGCTGTTTAGGATAATTAAGTAATAAAAGTCAATTGTTAGTTGATCAACTCATGATCATGTCAAATACTACTATAATTTCATCAGAGGAATATACATTTTAGGATTAACACATATGATTCTATAGATAGATAAGATAAAATAGTTAGATGGGGTCTTCAAAAACCTCAGAGACCTACAGAATATGGCATTTTAAAATGTTTTTGTTTTTTATTATTTTTAGTATTCTTTGACAATAAGACACATTAACACCTAGCAACACCCATCCTACCTCAAAGAAGATGATGAGCATTGAAGAACCTCTTTATAGAGATGGCTTCAAATGTGGTAAGCAAGCCACTGGGAAAAATGTCCTTTTATCTGCCACAGACAAAATTCTGCCTAAAATGGATAAGCTTGGAAGCAGGCAGAGTTGATGGCCAAACTCTGCCAAGATAGGGTAAGCAAGTCCTCAATAGTTCCTGTTTCACAAATATGTCTGTCAGACATACTGGGCTAGAAGGCTAAAGATGATGCTTCAACATTATAGAGAATTTCTGAGTGACTGTTCAGGCAGCAAACTGTATCTGTCATTTTTTTTGGAGGATGTAAACCTGCTTATACAGGTTCCTGTTTATATAGATAATTAAATTTATTCCTTCTCAAGGATTGATAGGGTTAAAGGCCAGATATGTACTCTGGTGCCTCACATTTGACTATGTCCCCTGGAGGGGGAGACCTGGTGGCACTCAGAGGAAGGATAGCAGGTCACTGAGAAGAGACTTGATACCCTATGAGCATATACAGGGGGAGGTAATCCCTCTCAGGAACAGTCATAGGGGAGGGGAATAAGGGGAAAATGGGAGGGAGGGGAGAATGGGAGGATACAAGGGATGGGATAACCATAGAGATGTAACAAGAATAAATTAATAAAATAAATTTTAAAAATTTAAAAAAATTAAACTTAGTTGTTTAGGAGTTAAGAAGGTACTTTTAGGTCAAGATATTTATCTTTTAAGTTGATAGATATAAATTTTAAGAGATATTGTTTTAGGTTCAAAACTTTAGACTCACCAACATAGAATAGATAGTATTTTATTAAAAGCTGCCAAATACCCCTTGATTAGACATTATGAATGTAAGTCTCACCTCTAGGTTTTTATAATTTTACATAATTGTTCTTACTGTATAAAAGAAATGACATTTTTATTTAGACAGAAAAAGGGAGTTGTTGGAGGTTGATCTGTTGCATTTTGATGCTAATTACTACTTGCTTTCTCTATCCCACCTTGCCTAAGCACATAACCTATTTGATCAATAAAAAGCCATCACACCTAGTCAGGGCAATATACACTATGGAATACTACTCAGCTATTAAAAACAAGGAATTCCCAAAATTTGTGGATAAATGGATTGAACTAGAAATGATCATAATGAGTGAGTTAACCCAGAAGCAGAAAGACTCAAATGGTATATACTCACTTATATCTGCATACTAGCCCAAGGGGCAGGTCCCACGAAAGCCTTCCCTTACCAGGAAACTGGGACAGAGGGGAAGACATTCTATTGGGACTCTAGATGAGAGAACCATGGGAGAATAGCAATGTAGAAGGATCCAGAGGGTCCTAGAAACCTACAAGAAGAACATCATGATAGGCAGATTTGGGCCCAGGGGTCCCGCTCAAACTAAGGCAACAGCCAAGGACAATACAGGCGGTAAACTTTAAACCTCTACCCAGATCTAGCCAATGGACAGAACATTCTCCACAGTTGAGTGGAGAGTGGGATATGACTTTCTCACATACTCTGGTGCCTCACATTTGACCATGTCCCCTGGATGGGGAGACCAGGTGGCACTCAGAGGAAGGATAGCAGGATACCAAGAAGTGACTTGATACCCTATGAGCATATACAGGGGGAGGTAATCCCCCTCAGGAACAGTCATAGGGG
>CAJRSG010021687.1:217679-285198 GCA_907169655.1 Acomys percivali | reverse complement strand
AGCATATACAGGGGGAGGTAATCCCCCTCAGGAACAGTCATAGGGGAGGGGAATAAGGGGAAAATGGGAGGGAGGGAGGAATGGGAGGATACAAGGGATGAGATGACCATTAAGATGTAACAAGAATAAATTAATAAAAAATAAAAAATAAAAACAATAAAATAAAACAGGTGTCTTTATTTTGATTGATGGCTAGCGGGTTAGAAAAATACTGCTGTAATAATAATTATAGGCCTAATAACAAATATTATTAAACCTTACTGGTGAAATAACCACAACAAAAAGAAATGGGGGAAAACACTTCATACTCAACAAAGGAATAATACAACAAAACAATGTCTCAATTATGAACATTTATGCCACAAACACAAGGACACACATATTCATAAAAGAAACATTACTAAAACTCAACTCATACATTGAAACTCACACATTAATAGTGTGAGACTTCAAAACCCCACTCTTTCCAAATGGGTAGATCATAAAGACAGAAACTAAATGGTTGTCTGTATGTTTTTCATTTTCTCTTTCATTCATCATTCTCTGATATGGTCCAATTGTTCTCCTTTGGACTAGAAATGTCTAATCTGGGGAATTATGTTTTAAGAGGGCGTCCCTTGCTTTATGTTTAGCCCGTGCATAGTAATTTACAGTTAAGAATTAAACTCTTAAGGTGCATGAACCATTAAAGAATATTGAGCTTTAAGTTATTTGGCTGAATGTATTTTACATTGTAACATTGTCACAAGATGATAGAGACAAGTGATGTAAAGCTGTCTCAACATTGATAGGTTGACAAGAGGTGGGGATGCAATGGCTATTCTTTCCAATTTGAAATGCTCAATAATCACCTAGGCTATAACCCCCGGGACAGAATACACCCTAAATAGACAACGAAACAAACATAAATTCATAGGTTAGTGTCTCTTATTAAAAATTGGTTTTAAAAATTCCTAATTAAGTATCAGGAGACTTTAATGAAATATTCATTAATGCTATCTTCATTTTGACATAGTGGTTTGCTTATGGAATATAAAAGTGGTTAAAAACATAGATATCTAAAAATGAGTTACATTAACAATTACAGAGGTTGAAAATAATGATCATCTTAGTAAATACAAAGATGGAAATCTACTGATGGACCAGATTGACTTTGCCTTTAAAATCGGAAGCTATCTTGGTACCTCATAATAAGTTTCAGTTTATTGTAAAACTTAAGTTTCTGTTTGCTGGAATTTGAATTGTGCCACACCCTGAACATGCCTTAACTTTCACCCTTCAAAAAGCCACATTTGCTGCCAAGAAATCTTACAATGTTATTTGCTTCTGTATTATTCTTGCCAAGTTTCTATGCCACTAATCAGTCCTGTAAAAATTCCGTTTATGGTTTTGTCCTATAAATAGAGGGTAGATCACTTGCTGCTGATATATTTAACTCAGATTTAGGGATAAACAGCTGTTCAACAGCGTTGCTGTGAAAATAATTAAATTTTCTTAATTTGACCAAAATTTGGATGAGTGGTATTAATTCTCAGTTGGTGGCTCTAACACTATAAATGTCATTTAATCCCTTATTAGTATGTAGGATTGAAATAATGTCATTTTAATAGATGCAGATAAAATCTCATAAAATTTTATGGCCATTTAGATGAAGGTTTTTGGAAGATTGGTTACTAAAGGATTGATCTTCAGCACAACAGTGATCATATATATTCACAGCAAACCCAAGTTATAATCAGAATCCAACAAAGATCTATCTGGTTTCCAGTAAATTCGGGTTCAGCACAGGAATATCTTCTCTATTTGATGTTTTATTTCAAAACAAATTCTGGAGTTTCAGTCCCTGAATTAATTGTAAAGAGTGAAATGAAATTACATCTGATCACTAAACATATCATTATACTAGGATGATGAAAATGGTCTGGAATTAGATAGTAGTAAGAAATATCCATCTGCTTAAGGGTATTCTAAAAAGATGCAAACTATGAAATGTCATTTTAAAAATATATTTTATTAATTTATTCATACTACATCTCAGTTGTTATCCCAACCCTTGTATCCTCCAATTCCTCCCTCCCTCCCATTTTCCCCTTACTCCCTTCCCCTATGCCTGTGACTCAGGGGGACCTCCTCCCCCTGTATATGCTCATAGGGTATCAAGTCTCTTCTTGGTAGTCAGCAATCCTTCCTCTGAGTGCCATCAGGCATCCCCATCCAGGGAATGTGGTCAAATATGGGGCACCAGAGTTTGTGTGAAAGGCAGACCCCACTCTCCACTCAACTGTTAAGAATGTCCTGTCCATTGGGTAGATCTGGGTAGGGGTTTGAAGTTTACTGCACGTATTGTCCTTTGCTGATATCATAGTTTGAGCAGGACTCCTGGACCCAGATCTGCCCATCATAATGTTCTTCTTGTAGGTTTCTAGGACCCTCTGGATCCTTCTATTTCCCCATTCTCTCATGCTTCTCTCACCTACTTCCTAATAGGATGTCCTCCCCTCTGTCCCTCTCTCCTGAGAAGTGAAGACATTCATGGGACATGCCCCTTGGGCTAGTGTCCAGATATAAGTGAGTATATCCCATTTGGCTCTTTCTGCTTCTGGGTTAACTCACGCATTATGATCAATTCTAGTTCAATCCATTTGTCCAAAAATTTTGGAAATTCCTTGTTTTTAATATCCAAGTAGTATTCCATAGTATAAATGTACCACCAAACCAAATAACCCAATTGAAAAATGGGGCTTGGAGCTAAACAGAGAATTCTCAACAGAGGAGTATCAAATGGCTGAGAAACACTTAAAGAAATGCTCAACCTCCTTAGTCATCAGGGAAATGCAAATCAAAACAACTCTGAGATTCCATCTTACACCCATCAGAATGGCTAAGATCAAAAATTCAAGCGACACCACATGCTGGTGAGGATGTGGGGAGAGAGGAACACTCCTTCATTGCTGGTAGGAATGCAAACTAGTACAACCACTTTGGAAATCTATCTGACACTATCTCAGAAAATTAGGAATAGGGCTTCCTCAAGACCCAGCTATTCCACTCCTTGGAATATACCCAGAAGATGCTCCAGCACACAACAAGAACATTTGCTCAACCATGTTCATAGCAGCCTTATTCAAAATAGCCAGATCATGGAAACAGCCTAAGTGTCTCTCAGTAGAAGAATGGATAAAGAAACTGTGGTACATTTAAAATGTCACTTTTATATGCATTAATACTATAGGAGCTGTAGAGATGGTATTTTTCTCTCTTGCTGGGGCAAACTGGAACTGGCTGTGGGTTCTAGCACACACAAGGCAACTGGAAACCTCCTACAGCTTTGATTCGAGAGATCTGCTGCTCTCTTCTGGCCTTTGTTGGTTTAAGTACTGATGCAGTATAAGTAAATGCATGTAGGAAACAAATGCTCATACACATAAAAAATAAGTATTTTTACATAGAGTGGTATTTCTAAGTGGAATGGTGAAGCAAATAATTTAATACTCCTTATGAAATTCACAAGAGAAAAGGAGTTGGAATGATTAAGTATGAGCCTAAGAATTTTGAGCTACTGGATTTTTACTATGGAGAGAAAGGTTTAGATTTCAGATATATTATGTCATTGTGTGTGTGTGTGTGTATGTGTGTGTGTGTGTGTGTGCGCGCTCGCGCACATGCACGTGTGTGTTCTGCAGCATCCTGATTGATATAAAAATAATGAATGAAAGTAGTAAACACTTCAAACTACATCTTTGCTAAAGATAGAGATGTATTTACAGAGAAGAATGTAGAAGAAACTAATTATTCACAACAAATCCTGGGGGAAATTATTTCACAACCCTCAGTCCCCAAATGGCAGATGCAACAATTAAATATCACCGTAACAGTACTAAGAAACAAAAATCTCCTCCTCTCCTCTCCTCAGGTGAGTATCCATATCTATGCATCTTCAGAGACAGGGTAATGCAAAACAAAACAAAAATTTCAATTTTTACCTCCTTAGAAATAGATTTTTCAGTGATGATTTTATTGCCTGATCTATTTTAAAGATTACCAGATGCAATGAATGAAAACAAATTTTAAACAGAATCATGAGTCTCACAGAACTTCAGAATACCGGCAGGGTAGAATTTTCACTATTTTATTCTAGTTTTCCTATATAAGAAATCCCCACTTCTTCTATTTTTATGACCATTTGTACACATTTAAATGGCTTAAATGTCAAGCTAACAGTGACTTAACGTGTCACAAATAATAAATGCAATGTCAGTAAACTATGAAATATATTCCATATTATATATGTAATCTAAAAGGAGAAACATTCATCTAAACACATGCGCGTACAAATATATTCACCTGTAAAGCATATACATAAAAATACACACGTTTCCTTGTAAGAAAAGAACATGCCTTTTAGAACATTTCTTGGATCCCATTCTAATTGCTCTTTGTCAGTATAAAGAAAACATCAGTAGTGAAATCCAGTAGGATGTGACAAAAGTTTTGGATGCTGGTTTTTTCAGCCACTTAACTTGTCAGGAACATTATCTGTTAGTACTAGAGCACTGCCACTGCTAGGTAAGGAGTAACATTGTAAACATAACAGATTCTAAAATCAAAGATCAGATGAAAGTTATCTAACATCTTAGTAAATGGTAAAGCATTAAAACATAAATGAAGAAAAAGTCTAGCCTTGTAGTCACATACACACAAATAGCAAAAACATTCAGAAGACTTTGTACTTCTGTATATCAGTCCATAGACACGTGCATAAATTATGTATGTGTATACTTTAAAGATTGCTATCATTTGAGAGTGTGTGCAAGGGAGGAAGTGTGTTGAGGTAAGTTAACTGTGATTCAGCAGGAGGGAGTAAAGGAAGAGGAAAAGGTATATCTTTAATTCAATAAAAACATTTAGATAAAATAAAACAAAAATATAATTTTAGGAGTAAATGTAATAAATGTAGTAATGTAATAAATGTTATCAAGCATATTTAGTTATTTTATAGTAATCAGTCAATGACTATTTCTAAACCAGTAAAATGCTTTTATTATAGTGTGTTCTTTTAAGAGTAATATAACTTTGTGTATTTATTGTCTTAAAGCATAGAAATAATATATTCTGAAAGTATAGCCTAAATATACCATCGGTGTTAATTTAATAGCATACAAAGATCAAAAGAGAACTAAAATATCAAAATCAATCTCTTGTAACTAATGTAGACATTATGTGCATCACAGAATAAGTATAAAATCATGGACCCCTAGTATCACAGATACTAGTAATTTTTTGTAATTAAAAACAGGTTAAAAGAGGTTACAGATGTGTGCTGTGGTGCATGCCTTAACTTGAGCTATCAGGTGGCCATAGACAGACAGATATCTTTGAGTTCAACGCCAGTGTAGTCTACAAAGCAAGTCCAGGACAGTCATGTCTCCACAGAGAAACCCTGTCTTAAAAAACAAACAAACAAACAAACAACAAAGAGATAAAGAAAGAAAAAGAAATGGCTGAAAAAAAAAATAACAGGCTTCAGAAATTTTTATAGTATATGATACATGAGAAAGAAATTGTGTTCTAACTCAAAAATATATCATTGCTCTCCAGAAGTAAAAATGAATTTGCATTATTTTCATATACAGACTGGAAGAAAGAATGGATATAGGAAATTGTTCCTTGAATGAATTCACGTTTGTGGGAGTCACCAATAAACCTGAGATGAAAGCGTTGCTGTTCACCATATTTCTACTCATCTATCTCATGAATCTTCTGGGAAACCTTGGTATGATCATTTTGATCAGAATGGATCCCCAGCTCCATACACCCATGTATTTTTTCCTGAGCCACCTCTCTTTCTGTGACCTCTGCTACTCCACGGCAATTGGTCCCAAGATGTTGGTAGATATATTTGGCAACAACAAGTCAATTCCCTTCTGGGGCTGTGCTCTGCAGTTCTTCATTTCCTGCACCTTTGCAGATTCTGAGTGTGTCCTGCTGGCAGTCATGGCCTTTGACAGATACCAGGCCATCAGCAAACCCCTGCTCTACACAGCAACCATGTCCAGCAGAGTGTGCTCTATTCTCATGGCTGGGGTTTATCTGGTAGGAGCATCAGATGCTTTGATACACACAAGCTTGGCATTCCGCTTATGTTTCTGTGGGTCTAATGAGATCAACCACTTCTTCTGTGACCTGCCCCCACTTTACCTGCTCTCTTGCTCAGATACGCAAGTAAATGAGCTGGCATTATTTACTATTTACGGTTTCCTGGAACTGAGCACCATCTCTGGGGTCCTTGTTTCTTACTGTTACATCATCACCTCAATCTTAAAAATCCACTCCACTGAGGGGAAGTTCAAAGCTTTCTCCACCTGCACCTCTCACTTGACCGCAGTTGCCATTTTTCAGGGAACTCTACTCTTTACATATTTTCGACCAAGTTCTTCTTATTCCCTTGATCAAGACAAAATGACATCTCTGTTTTATACCCTTGTGATTCCGATGCTGAACCCACTGATTTATAGCCTGAGGAACAAGGACGTGAAGGAGGCCTTGGCTAAAATTAGAGGCAAAAGATTGTTTTAAATAATTATTCAGAGTTCCCGCCACATTTCTTCATTCCTATGAAAGTTTTAGCTACTAACTATGTTTTCCATGCTGGCCTTGAAATTATGAATCCCTGCCTCTGGGTTCTGAGATTATTAGAATAACCTAGCTAGTCTAGTGTTTTATTGAATTCAATCTGATAGGATTTATAAAAGTACTTACTTTTTTCAGCTTCTCATTTTGACAGTGTTTTTCATTTTTGGCCTCTTATTGAAAAATTATTTTCATAAGCCAAACTTATGGACAAATACCAGTAAGCCTAGCATGATAGAGCAAGTTGCAAGAGTATTCTCTCTGAGACTGAGGGTAGGCTGCATAATTAACTCTGGATTAAAAAACATGAACATTAGGTGACATTAGGCACTTTTCTGTAGTGTGCTTTTTTTTCTTTCGTACTGCATCATCTTTTGTCTATAATCATAAATGCTGTCATCTAATGTAAGTCGTGAACATAAAATACTAAAGCAAATAGCTACTTTTTATTATTTTTAATTTATTCTATATGTATGAGTGTTTTATCAACATGTACACCTGCATGCCAGAAGAGGACATCAGATACCAATATTGGTGGTTGTAAGCCACCATGTAGTTGCTGCGAATTGAACTCAGACCCTCTGGAAGAGCAGAGCCATCTCTCTATCCCCCACAAATAGCTCTTAATCAGCCTTACAACTTTTATAGAATGAAGTTTGTGCAGACTAACTCTAAAGTTAATGTATAAATGCAGTTTTCAGGAGACCAGAAACCCTGACTGAGATACCCTGTCCCATATGCTTGCCTTCAGGGAACCATGGAGTTGGCTTTGGCTTACCTATTTTGAAAGGCTTATGTCATAGGTTTTTCAGGTTAGAGTCCATGGCTTCTAAGGCACAATGTGTCTTCCAGTTCCTGAGAGAAAAATGCACTCCTTCAGGCAGTGATACACTCAGGCCACTTTTTGTTTCTCTGTGTGTTCCCTTCTAAGTCAAGGAAGCATGGAAGCTTGGCAGGACAACTGGCCTTAGACACTGATTGTGTACTCCCTGTGTAGCTTCCCAACATCATTGCATCCTGGCAACTTCAACTGTATTGATCCTAACAACTACTTTTACATTCTGTTTCTGATAAAGGTATAAAAGTCTTAATGCTTTCAATAAAACTGCCAATGCTTCAGTTTTGTTATGGATCCTCCGACTGGCCTGATCTTATTCTTTGCCATCACATCAGGTGACCTTGTCCTGAACAATGAGTGCAGGCACTTAGACTCATTGAAGAAAGGAGCAATTCTACTCAGAGCATCTGGAAGTTGTAAAATTCTTATCGGCTGCTAGTCTATTTCCCTTTTAGATTTACAGATGTTTAAAGTAGCTTAAGAGCAAAGAAAAGAGCCTTTGTAAAGTCTATGTTTACTTGGACCATAATTGATGTTATTTTTCTCAGTATATTCTCTTTCCTTCCCTATCTATTTAATTGTCATGTATAAATGCTCCCTTTGGTAAGTTATAAACAATTATCTATCTTGCAAATCCATTGTTAACTCTAACTTTATTTGTTTAACTTTTTTTACAACATGAGATTATAGTTATTCTTTGCTTAAGGACTGCTTTTCCCATTCATATTATCAAAAACTGCATTGTATATTTGACATTAAATGTGGAAAAAAATAAAAACATCAATTACATACTAAACAAATGATTGTGTCTTTCCAACTATATAAACAAAAAATTATTCACACCTGCATCACTTGTAGCAACACAACTTCAAGTGCAGATTCATTAACCATTGAATTGCTTAAAGATTATTTTGTTTTTTGTTTTTGTTTTTGTTTTTGTTTTTTGCTTTGAATGAACATTTATTCTGGATTATTTCATAACACTGTATATTAGTGATTCAAGAAATACCTACTGATCTACAAGGTCTAAAAATGGTTATTATTAACAAATTTCACCATAAGATATACCGTAAGACACAATTGAGAGCAAATATAATAGTTCCATTAAAGATTATTTTGAAATCCAACTTTGTGAGGCTAAAACTGTGAAAGTGAATAAATTGTTTCTTTAGTGATGTTATTCAACAACATTATATTTTACTCATTTTATTTGGATGGCAATGAGGGATAAATATGTTGAACTGGATGAAAACATTGCTTAGGTACTACCTAGCTTAACAATAATAATATCAAACTGAAAAGATTGAAGATGTCAATGTATTTGGCATATTCATGGGCTTTATTAGCAAGATCAACTTGGCTTGTACATGTCAGAAAATTCAAGAATTATCTTTCCCACCAACTTATTTTTAGATACTTTTCCATTTTCTCTTAGTCTGTGTGTGCTCTCTTCAGTGTGTGACCTAAATATATTATGGCAAGTATGTAGACTTTCCAGACCATATATTGGCTTTTTGAAATTTTTAATTAATTTAGTCAGACTACATCTCAATTGTTATCCCATCACTTGTATCCTCCCGTTCCATTCCTCCCTCCCTCCCTCTTTCACCCTTTTCCCCTCCTCTAGGTCTGTGACTGAAGGGGACCTCCTTCTCCACCATAGGTCACAGCCTATCTGGTCTCATCTTGGTGGCCTGCTTATCCTTTCTCTGAGTGCCACCAGGCGTCCCACCAAGGGGAGGTGGCCAAATATGGGGCCCCAGAGTTCATGTCAGAGTCAATCAAACATTCAAAAATTAAGCCACACACTTCTTAATGTATCATATATCACACACATCAAAATATTTTTCAAAGTAAATTCTAAAAACACACATTAACAAAGATATATGACTTTACATAAAGGCACTTTTAAGCTAATTAAGCCAAAGTAAACTAATTAAATCTAGCTATTGTCATATAGTGTTAGATAATTTATGAGTTATTAAGTATGTATTGAGTTGTCTCAAAAATTATTACATGAAGTTGAATTTGAATCACAAAGGTGAAAAAAATCAGTGCTGAGAATCTTAGGGAGGTGAAGTTTTACTAAATTGAAGAGATCCCCAAGATAAATATAAAATATATTGAAGCGTAGTATCCCTTAAGTGACTCATGCTGGAGAAATTAGAGTGAGAGACCACTAATTTTTAAATGACATCTGTTGATTGGTATGTTAGAAAATGTGCCATAATCAGAAAAATGGGTAATGATCATGTATGCTATCTTGACCGTGTGATTCTTAATGTGGTTTACTCAATGTTCACAAATCCTGCGTATGAAAAATAAATGTAAGAAAATATAATGGTCAAGCAAAGCACAAGTTATACACAAGGTATCACAAATGGTCTTGTGCTTTATAACTATCCTTTTCGCTGATTTATCATTCTTTCTTCTCTTAATATTCTTTAATTTTTATTTTTAATTTTTTCACTGTACATCCTGATTGTAGCTCCCTCCCTTGATGCCTCTCTTTCCCTCATATGATTCCATCATTCCCCTACTCTTCCTAAAGGACAAGTCCTGCTAACCTAACATCTGACCTCAGCCTATCAATCTCACCTCGACTGCCTGTATCCTCTTCCTCTGTGGCATAGCAAGAACACCATTGCATGGGGAAGTGATCCATGTCAAAAGTAGTCCCTACTCCCCATATTATGGGATGCATAAGAACACTGTGCTATCTATCTACTGCCTCAAATTGTAGGCTCTAAGTCCTCACCATGCATGGTCCTTGCTTGGTACATCAGTCTCTGAAGCACTTCCCTCCTCTAGCTGGATATGTTTGCCCCATTGGTCTCCTTTTGGAGCTTCTGTTGCCTGCAGGACCTTCTATCACTGATCCTTTCCATAAGCCTCCCTGTGCTCCACCCTGAAGTTTGGCTTGAGTCTCAGCATCTGGTTGGATCCACTGCTGGCTGGAGTCTTTCAGAGGACCTATGGAAGGCTCCTTCCTGCTCATTCCCTTCACTTGCTCTATTCTATTTACCATTCTGAATGAAAATTATGCATTCTCCCTAGAATCGTCTTTGTTGTTTAACTTTTGTAGGTCTGTGTATTATAGTGTGGTTATCCTATATTTGCTAATATATATATATACACACACACACATATATATACACCACGTGTGCCTTTCTGGGTCTAGAATACCTCACTCAGGATTCCATTGTATAAATGCCCCACAACGTCTTTATCTATTCTTCGGTTGAGAGACATCTAGTTTGTTTTCAGATTCTAACTATTACAAATAAATCTTCTATGAAAAGAGTTGAGCTAATGTTCTTGTTATATGATACAGCAACTTTTGGGTATATACACATGAGTGGCATAGTAGGGTCTTGAGGTGGAACTGTTGCCAATATTCTGAGAAAGCACCAAATTGATTTCCAAAGTGGCTGTATAAGTTTGTACTCCCATGGACAACGGAGGCCTATACCCTTTTCTTCATATCCTCACCAGCATGTGTTGTCACTTGAGTTTTGGATCTTATCCATTCAGATAGGTATAAGGTGGAAACTCAGAATTGCTTTGATTTGCATTTAATGATCACTAGGAAATTTGAGCATTTCTTTTAGTGCTTCTTGGCCATTCGATATTCCTTTTGGAGAATTCTGTTTAGTTCTGTGTCCCATTTTTTAATTGGGGTATTTGGTTTGGTAGTGTTTAATTTCATGGGTTCTTTGTTTATTTTGCATATTAGCACTCATTCAGATATAGCGTTGGTGACGATCTTTTCTTAGTCTGTAGGCTGTCATTTTGTTCTGCTGACTGTGTGCTTTGCCTTCCAGTATCCTTTCAGTTTCATGAAGTCCCATTTATTGATTTTGGTCTTAAAGCCGGAGTTATTGGCATTCTGTTCAGAAAGTTGTCTCCTGTGCCAATGAGCTCAAGGCTCTTCATTTTCTTCTCAAAGATTTAGTGTGTCTGGTTTTATATTGAGATCTTAAATCCACTTAGACATTAGTTTTGTACAGGGTGATAAATAAGTGTCTATTTGCACTTTTATACAAGTTGACACCAATGCAGACTAGCACTATTTGTTAAAGATGCTATCTTTTTTCCATTTTATAGTTTTGGCTTCTTTGTCATAAACCAAGTATCCATAGGTATGTGGATTTATTTCTGGGTCTTTATTCAGTTCCACTGATCCATTTGACTGTTTCTATGCCAGAACCATGACATTTTTATTACTGTTGCTCTATAGTACAGCTTGAGATCAGGAATGGACATACCTCCTGAAGATCTTTTATTACTTAGGATTGTCTTAGATAGTTGGGTTTTGTTTTTGTTGTTTGTTTGTTTTTCCATATGAAGTTGAAAATTGATCTTTCAAGTTTGTAAAGACTTGTGTTTGCATTGATGGGAATTGCATTGAATCTTTAGATTGCTTTTGGAAAGATGGCCATCTTTACTATCTTAGTCCTACTGATCCATGAGCACAGGAGATCTTTCTACTTTCTGATATCTTCTTCAATTTCCTTCTTCAGAGACTTGAAGTTTTTTCATGCAAGTCTTTCACTTGCTTCATTAGAGACACCCAGATGCTTTTGTTATTTTGCTATTGTGAAGGACACTGTTTCCCTGGTATAGTTCTAAGCCTACCTGTCTTTTGTATAAAGGTGTGATACACAATTTTTTAGTTGAGTTTTTATCCATCCAACCTCCTTGTTGTTAAGTTTATCTTCTGAGTTGGGATTCCTGCTACTTTCTATTAGCTTTTTATTTTTAATGCCACCTCTGCATATTTTTTGTGTCCTTCCACTATACACATATTGTGCTAGATCAGCCGTGTTATAGACTTGGCTAACAAAATAAATATTGAGAAAATGTATGTAGTTAAATAAATTGAATATTAGACTATCCTATGACATTAGTTAATATTCAACCATTCAGGTATGAGTTACCACTTATATTCTGTTTAGAGATTCATTGGTTAGAATTGACCTATTTTATGCATACTCAAAACCAGTATGAAACATAGTAATTGAAATGCTAATGTATACTTTTCTCATTCTTATAAAAAATGCATGTCATGAACACTGTGCATTACAATTTAAAATATGTAGATCAGGCATTAGAGACATTTAAGTATACCATTCAATAACAGCACAATATAATATTATCATCCTCTCAAGGGAGATGAAAAGCCAAGCTCAGGTCTTTAGTGTGACAGAAAGAAGGGTAGTCCAAAGATAAAAGTTAGAACTTTAGATAAAAAAAAAAAAGCCTGGAGCTACAAATCATGTGGAATTTGCTGATGCAAGAAAATCAACTGATGAGAAACTGATATCAAATTGCCATTGGTCCAGCATGTCATTTCTAGACAAAACACAAGAGAAATATTTAACTCAAGATAGAATATACAGTAACAAAATAAAAAGAAAGATTTGTAATATTTTAATTCACCAAGTTTTGCTACTTTTGCAAGGTCTTGTTTAGTCAATAACTACCTTTTAATGAGAACTCTTTATCTAAACGTGAAAAGACAAGTAAAAATAGCAAACACTAAATGAGATGATAATAATAACACAGGTAGAGAATCTAAAACAGGTATGCTTTTTTTTACTTGTGATTATTCATTTAGTAACTGTTGAGCAGAATGTTATAGACATCAATTGGGTGATACATTTGCATATTGCAAAAATATACAAGAACAAATAAAACTGATTTTCACTATCAAGCATTTACTTTTCATACATCAACTTATTTATTGGATCTCTTTTAGAGACTAAAGGACACACTGAAGGATTGTGGACGTGAATAGTTTTCTAAGCCCCTTTGGACATCATTTAACCATGAGGAAAAGTGCTAAAGGAACCTCTCTGCAAAATTCAATTCTTAACTTTTGGTTTAGAATGAAGATTAAGAACAATGATTGTTTTTATTACCTCCAATTCTCAGTAGGAAAGTGCTTTAAAATTATTCTCTAGGGAAACTTATAGTGATGCATTTAAACATATCTCAGAATATTCTACTCATTTTGAGATGTGAAACAGAATTTCAAGCAGGCCACAGGCTAATACCGACTGCCTTCTTCACGGCCCCCTTCACGTCTTTATTTCTTAAACTGTAGATGAGTGGGTTTAACATAGGAATCACCACTGTGTAGAAAACAGAGGCCATTTTGTCTGTGTCCATGGAGTAACTGGAGCTGGGTCGGAAGTACATGAAGAGCAGAGTTCCATGAAAAATGGCCACAGCCGTGAGGTGGGAGGCACATGTGGAAAATGCTTTGCGTCTGCCCTCAGCAGAGTTCATTCTGCAGATGGTAGCTATGATGTAACAATAGGAGAGAAGCACAGTAACAACGCTGCACCCCACCACACAGCCAATGAACGTGAACATCACTATCTCATTGATGAAAGTATCTGAGCAGGAAAGGGCCAGCAAGGGTGGGATGTCACAGAAAAAGTGGTTGATAACATTTGAATTGCAGAATGTTAGTCTGAATGTCAAGCAGGTGTGGATGGCTGAATCCACTAAGCCTACAGCATAAGCAATACCCACTAGCTGGGTACAGACCTCCTTAGACATTGCAATAGTATAGAGCAGTGGATTGCAGATGGCAACGTAACGATCATAGGCCATGACAGCCAGCATGAGACATTCAATATCTGCAAAGGCCCCGAAAAAATACATTTGAATAGCACATAAGTTATAAGCAATCCTTTTCTGGTCAGATAAGAGGTCAGCCAGCATCTTAGGAGAGACAGTGGAGGAATAGCAGATGTCGCAAAAGGACAGATTGCTCAGAAAATAGTACATAGGTGTGTGCAGCCTGGAGTCCAGCTGGATCAGTAGGATCATCCCTAGATTAGCAATTACAGTTATGCCATAAACAAATAAGAAAAACACAAAAAGGCCCTGTTGCACATCCTGTCTGCCAGAAAGTCCTAAGAAGACAAAGTCAGTGAAGTTTTCAAGCGTCATGGTTGCTCTGGAAAGGCAAAGTCAGTAAACACAGTGAAGTTCTCAAGTGTCTTTTTTCTGATCTGGAAACGTTGGCATGTCTGTACAGAAAGGGAAGTTGACAGTTATAATTTCCTTGAGTTCATAGTCCAACTCTTATCCTTTCTTTTTAACAGAATTAAAATTGACAAAACCAACAGTGTTTGAAGTAAGCTGACTCTTAGATCTGTACCTGATCTGACATCAAATTCTTAGATTATGAGGGTTTTTCAAGTATCTACAGAACTCAATTTAGAATCTGTACCACATATTCATCCAAATTTATTCACATGATTTCTAAGCAAACAACATGGCCCTATGAGAAGGTGGGTGCCTTATTTTTTATAGGTTAGCATGCATATATTCTCAAACTCATGCCATGTTTTTGCTGTCAGCTTGTGAAGAAAATTTACACCTTCCCATAAGAATTACTTTTTTTTTTCATAAAAACAGTGGTATGTCACCTAAAATGAATAAGTATAATGAAGTATGGGGTACTGATATTCACCCAATCGTATCGCTTCATTGTTTAAACCAGTGGAACATAAATCACTGTGACAGAGGAATTTGTAGGTATAACATACATATAGTTTACTGAAAACCGCTCAAGCTCGTCACAAGTTTCAATAATATGGTTATACTATTTACTATGAACTGGATGTTAGAATTGAGATCCATTGAAATAAAAACAAGGATTTCTGGAAAGGAGACAGAGAGATCTGCATGGGCAGAAATTCTGAGTATAAAGACAGGACTCTGTCAGAAGTACAATTCTGCCTTAATCTCAAAAGATGCTCGAAAGACCCACAGTAGTGAAAAGACTAGTAAAACATATAAGCTGCTAGTTGAGTCCTAGTCAAGGAGAATCATGCTTGATGAGAAAAGTAACCCATGTTCATTGCGAGTTGTTCCAAGTAAAGTCCGTATCCCACTGTTTACTGTTGCATTCAAACAAAACAACAAACTGTGTAAATAAATGAAAGTTGAATGTTATTGTTTTATATGTCCATAGTCTCTCTCTCTCTCTCTCTCTCTCTATATATATATATATATATATATATATATGTGTGTGTGTGTGTGTGTGTGTGTGTGTGTGTTTGTGTGTACACATATATCACTGAATGATGATGACTAAAATACATGCATAGAAAAATCTAAAAATATCATGGAGATCACTCAGAAAAATTGTTTTAAGTTTCTTTCCAAGTATAGAGTTCTTTAACAAATGAATTCATATAACATATTTTGAATATTTAAGACACATAAAATTGCATGTCGACTATTAAATTAATAAATGATATTTGCCAAATTCATAAATACAATTTATTACTTTTTGTTCCCAAGTTATTTTGAATAAACATTAAAATGCCTAGTATTTAAATCAGACATTTGGATTGTTTCTTATCTGCTTTCATACAGGTATTCAATGCAACAAAAACAGAGAGCTCTAAAGAAACCTGTAATGTACATATGAGAAAGAGCAAAAGTGTCTGTACCTGGGCCAGGACTGAGGCTTTTAGTGGATGTAGCTCTCTCAGCACTAGACTCAGCATTCTCTCTGCAATCTCTTGAGTTATAAGCCTCAGTACCTGGTCCCTGAGTGCTTAAGACTTGGTCTCTCAGGAATAGGAAGAAGTTATAATAATAAGGTTACGTTATGTGTTCTGTATAGTCAGGGTGATTGAAGTGCGTTCCTATTATCAATGGAAAGATATTCCTACATAGATAATAACCTAAATTAGCATTAAAAATTACTCCAAATGATTTTTCATTCATTAGTTAATGCCCATTACTCACTATATATATTTTTGTAATGATATAAAATAAGAAACTACAACACATTCATATACCTACTCAGGTTTTCATTAGTACAGAAAATTCAATAAATCATACACATCCAAAAGGACATTCACAGTTCCTTAGTGAAGACATCAACATTGTTAAGTACCTCATTTTCTAAAGATTATAAGTTATTATTTTTTATTAGAATCTATGGCTATTTTTCTTTATATTGAAAATGTGTCTTTCTCATACAATATATCCTGACTAGAGTTTCCCCTTCCTCTATTCCTCCCAGTCTTTACCAACCTTCCCTCCCATCTGGATCCACTCCTTGTATGTCTCTCAGACAGAACATGTTTCTAATGGATAATAAAAAACATGAGCCGGGTAGTGGTGGCGCACGCCTTTAATCCCAGCACTCAGGAGGCAGAGGCAGGTGGATCACTGTGAGTTTGAGGCAGCTTGGTATACAAAGTTAGTCCAGGACAGCCAAGGCTAACCTAGAAACCCTGTCTCAAAAAACAAAACAAAAAATGATATAAGTTAAAATAAAACCGAACAAATCAAACAGAAGGAAAAAGTCCAAGAGAAGGCACAAAAATAATGACACCTACTTCTTTATATACTTAAAAATCCAGTAACAACACTGAATTTTAAATAAAGTGATGTCATAATGCAAACACTTTGCAGATAGTTAAATAATATGAATAGAAGCAAAGTGTTTCTTTCTGTTTATTAAAGAAATTATTCAGCCTTCAGAAGTGTTTGTCTTACATAAAAATTTTCATATCATAAAATCTTCAAATATGTCTTATTCACACAATTGAAGCTTAAATCATATATATTTATTGTATCTTAAATTCTTTAAATCATAATAATGTGTTTTATCATACATATTAAAAAATTTTTAGAGAAAATTCTAAGAAAAAACATATATTAGCAAGTATATATGGCCTTACATAAATCCACATTTAAACCAATTAAGCTGAATTAAACTAATTAAACCTAATTATTGTCATACAGACTTAGATTTATTATGAACTATCAAGTATGTCCTGAGTTGTCCCAAATATTTTTTACATGAGTCTGGATAAGTTTGGATAAAATTTATAATATAAATTAGATGAACCTTAAATTTCTGGCAGTCCTTCTGACTCAGACTGACCAGTAATAAATTAATGATGAACCCAAAACATTTTGGTGAGAATATGGCAGAAAAACTCCAGTCTGAATAGTTGTTAATGTCTCTCCACAGGGCTCATGGCAGAGAGTTTTTATTGCATTACTCATTAATCTCTGCTGCACTGTTTTCCATGAAGGGTGTGTGTATTGCAAGTCATGTGTTTGTTAGTACGCATATTTCTGTAGGGCCCAGAGTGACATTCTTCAAGCACTGCCTTTTGGCCCTAATATGATCTCTCAAACTACCTCCCTACACGACCAAAGACATGGTATCTCATAATATGGCACCAGAATACATGAAGAAAAAGCTGACTACCTAATTTTCCATTGCTTTCCTCCTAGAAAATGGAAGATAGCCCCTCCAACACCTCTCTGGGAAAGAGACATCAACTCTTTACATTTCCCATTACTGCAGTCTTGAAAATGGCCATGTGTCACTAGGCTATCGGCCTTAGTTGTCTCTGCCTTATCCAGAGGCCTCCCACTTGTACTTCAGAATATAAAATCTTCCATCTGTGGATAATCTAGTGTCAGAATGTGTTTAGTACCTTGTCTGGGTCACTTTTTTAGCATGTCAACTCATATTTGTATACAGGATCTCTGACAGTGTTTTGTACTTTCTGGACCATCTCTCTCCTGCTCTCTTCATCGGAGAGTGGCTAATTATTGAGTTGCTCCATACTAGCCATCCAAACACTCCCCAGGACGTCAGGTGATGCCCTTTGATGTAAGTGTTACAGCTGTGAGGGGAAAGCCTCCTATACAGAAGTTCTCCAGCTGCTGGGAAAGTTTTCCCAAGGCAAATGTAAGATCTCTACTCTGGTAGGGTGAAGTTGCTCCAATGTGTGCTCTCCTCGGACAAAAGTGTTACAGCTCTGCTCTGAAGTCCTGGCAATCAGATAACAAGGAATACCATAAGGTGACACCATGTAACAAAACTCACACAAGAAATGTTTTGGAATGAAAAAATCAGGGAAGGTAGCTGCCTCTACTCCAGGAAGAGAACTTGGCAGAATGCAGGGTTTACGTAGGAATTTGTAAGGGAGTGTTTTCCAAGTTATCCTGAGATTAGAAGGATTACGTGACCTGATCTTTGGAGAAAACTCGGGGACTCGGGGATTGTATTTTTTTTAAAAAATATATGGGCCTGGCCATTCCCCTCCTGGAGCTGAGATTAGAGAAATCTAGAAGCAGGGCCTGACTGCTGGAGCTTCACAAGCAGTGCCCTGGCCACTTGTAAGACTTAAGGGTTTACAAAGTTTACAAAATATTCAAAGTTTACAGCCAAGAGGAAATCCTGCCCATTGCAGAAAAAAATCTTCTCTGCCACTTGAATTGAGTGAATACCCAACAATTGTTCTGACATCTCTGCTCAGTTTTGTGGGTATAAAGAATCTGACATGAACTCTGGTGCCCCACATTTGACCACCTCCCCCTGGTGGGGACGCCTGATGGCACTCAGAGAAAAAATGAGCTGGCAACCAAGATGAGACTTGATAGGCTGTGACCATATAGTGGGGGAGGAGGTCTCCTTTGGTCTTAGACCTAGGGGAGGGGAATAGGGTGAAAGCAGGAGGGAAGGAGGAATAGGGGGATACAAGTGATCAGATAAAAATTGAGTTGTAATCTCAATAAATTAATTAAATTAAAAAATGGGAAAAAAGAATATACTCCCAACATGGTGTTCAACTGCCACAGTAGCGTTCTCTGAGCAGCCTCTTAAACACATTCTTTTTTGGGATGTGGAGAAGGCAGTTCCCTCCAGATCCTGGCAGTTAATACCAAAACTGTGGATCAGCCATATTTTGCCTCTTGAAAATCCTGCCAATAGGCATCTAATTTTTCATGAATGTCCCATCCTTTTCTTCCTCAAAGAGACCTAGAAAGGACCTGTAAAAGAATCCCAGCTGGTGTTCCCATGTGCATGGTGTGGGAGGACCATACTAGCAGGTGATGACACCACAAAGAAGAGGCACCATTGCAGTTGCTACAGCTGCAGCCACATCATTTACTCTAGGACCATCAACTCAATACGTATCTGGTCATGAGGGTCCTCCATTACCTATGGTCCAAGGGGCAACTCTTCCAGGTATGAGAGGCATATTTTCCAGTGTGAGGCGTCCCATGGGTTCCCCCAATGGGGATTCCTCTTTGCCTAGGAACTCCGATGGGCATGACCCCTCCTGGGTTGTTATCTCCTCATTCAGGGATGTAATCTCCTCCAGTTATGTGAGGTCTACTTTGATCCTCCAACAGCGATATGTTACTAGCTCCACAGAGGCATTGGGCCTATTCCCCAGGGTCAAGTTCCCACATACCTGTTTGGTTGTTGTGCTGTTGATGGAGTCTCACTGGATTGCCTAGTTTCCCTTTCAGGCCCTTTCACTGGGAAATATTCCCTCCAAGGACCTATACTCATCTTCGTCCCCCTCAGCTCCTTGCCTGTTCCCAAAAAGACTGTACATAGTTTTCCCCCCGTGGCCTATGAAGTTGGTTTATAATAAACTCTTTTTTTTAAATTTTATTAATTTATTCTTGTTACATCAAATTATTCATCAAATTGTTCCATAAAATAAAAACAGAAGGATAGTTGCCCAGTTTTTATTTTTTTTTATTTTTTTATTTTTTTATTTTTTGTTTTTCGAGACAGGGTCTCTCTGTGTAGCCTTGACCATCCTGGACTCACTTTGTAGACCAGGCTGGCCTTGAACTCACAGCGATCCGCCTACCTCTGCCTCCCAACGATCCGCCTACCTCTGCCTCCCAAGTGCTGGGATTAAAGGCGTGCCCAGTTTTTAAACGACCATGGTGACCTTGATTCCTAAATCACAAACCACAGACAAATCCAACAAAGAAAGAGAATTACAGACCTATTTTCCTCATGAATATAATTGTAAAAATTCTCAGTAAAAAACTTCAATCTGAATCCAAGCATATATGATCATCCGCCATGATCAAGTAGACTTCAGTTTAGACATGTGGCAATGGTTCAACATACATAACTTGATCAATGAAATCCACCGTATAAACAAATCTTAAAGCAAACAAACAAACAAACAGTCTTCCCATTTGAGGAAGAAAAGGACTTTGGCAAAATCGACACCCTTTCATGACAAAAGTCCTGTAGCGATTAGGGATGCAAAGAACATAATCAACTAATGATAGTTTATAGCAAGCTCATAGAAAAGATCAACTTACACGGAGAGAAACTCCAAGTAATCTCACAAAAATCAAGAACCAGTGAATGCAGTCCCTCTCTCGGTACATATTCATTATAGAACTTGAAGTCTTAGCTAAAGCCGGAAAGCAACCAAAGGAAATCCAGGATTCACAAATTGTAAAGGAAAAAATTCAAAGTATATTTATTCAAAGAAGATATAATACCATACATAAGTGATCTTTAAAATTGTGTTGGGAACCTCTACAGTTGACAAACAATTTAGCCAAGGAGCTGGATAAAAAAAAATCAAGTCAAAGATAAATAGCCTTTCTATATATAATTAGAATACAGACTAAGAAAAAAATCACGTAAACAGCTGCCCTTCACACTCTGCTTCCAAGCCCATCATAGCATGATCAACCTATGAATGTGACTGATTGTGACTGGTAGATCCTGAGGGAGGAGGAAAGGCTGAATGGCCAGGGAAAGAAGATATCCTAGGGGGCTGTCTCAGTGAAAACATATTAGACCTCATGGTTAGAGGAGAGAATCCATTGACATATAACACTAAGGTGTTGGGGTTTTGGTTTTTTTGGATTTCTTGGCTTTTGTTTTTGAGGAATCCATACTTACTTAGTTAATTCTGCTTTCTCTGCTATGTCCACTGTCACAGGTATCTTGTGCTTGTATTGAAAGTCTCTGTACAAGATGCAAATTCCCTAATGTTGGGAAAAATGGAGAGACTGAATCTCATTCATCTGTGTATTCACCATAATGTTTTAGCAGGGATTACAAATAGGTACTCAGGAAGCTAATTTTATTCCTTCTCAAGTCTCTGATGGGATTGAAGACCAGGTAGTTTAGTTTCACAATGAAGGTAGTTGTTTAGGTATTAAAGTGTTTTAGGTCTAGATAGATGTTTTAAGTTGATAATGATGAGATATGATAGATATTCATCTACATTCAGATTTTTAGACTCATTAAGATAGGAAAGATGTTTCCTTCAAGTCTGCCAAATATACATAGCCAAAACACTATGAATGTAGCATGTATATATATATATATATATAATTTGTGATTGTTTCATTGTTCCTCTTGCTGTAGGTAGTTTATTGTGTATCTGTGTAATAATATAAATGTATATGTAAAATATTTCATGAAAAATTGTAAAAAAAAGAACACTGGAAAAAATAGATACTCAATGAAATCTTGAGAATTAAAAATAAAAATCTGCTCTAAGGTATTTTATTAATTTTCTTAATTACTCACAAGGAAGTGTCCAGCCTATTGTGGGTAATGCCATCCCTGAGCTGGGTTCTATAAGAGAACACGCTGAGCAAGCTGTGGGAAGCAAACCAGTAAGCAGCATCCAGGATCCGGCCATGTGTGAGTTTCTATCCTGACTTCCTTTTGTGATAAACAGCAATGTGAAAATATAAGATGAATAAAGCCTTTCCTCCACAATTTGCTTTTTGGTGATGGTGGTTTGTTGCAGCAATAGAAACCCTAACTAAGACACAGAGCTCTATTTTTAATGCAAAGCTGTCAGGTTTTTTTTTTCATCATTTGATTCCAACTATCATGGACTTGTCCACATTGAGACTATTTCTTTAATCATGAACTATAACACATATCCAGATATTTAGATCTAAGAAGAAGCAACTCACATTAAAGTCATTTCTCTCTCTCTCTCTCTCTCTCTCTCTCTCTCTCTCTCTCTCTCTCTCTCTGTGTGTGTGTGTGTGTGTGTGTGTGTGTGTGTGTGTCTGTCTGTCTCTCTGTCTCTCTCTCTCTCAAAATGGGATTAAATTAAACTTCAAAACAAAGTTTAGAGTACACACTTTAATTCCCCTGGCACATAAGCATAGCCCTTAAAAAATCTACTTGGTTTGTGAAGAAATACAGAATACACAAATGTAGAAAACTGCAAATAAATCACATTACAGTATATTTAAACTTGAATGACACAATAGAGAAAAATACAGTTAAACTGGTAACCAAAACTTCATAACACGAAACTTCGATATTAGAAAAATACACCAGTATTGTAGGTCATATTTAGAATCTAAACCAATAATTTTATTATTAGGCTATGCTAAAAAATGTCAGATTACTTAACAAACTGATGCTATTGCTTAACGTAAATGGTAAAATATAAAAAAACTGCAACTATCAAAAGTATGTTCGTGTACATGTAAGACACTTTCTTAAAGCCACCTTTTATTTCTGAATCTGAACAGGGCTTCTTTGACATCCTTGTTTCTTAGGCTGTAAATAAGAGGGTTCATCATGGGGATAATGAGCAGGTAAAAGACTGAGGTCATTTTGTCTTGGTCTAGAGAGTAGGCAGAACTTGGTCTGAAATACATGAAGAGCATGGTCCCCTGGAAAATCCCAACTGCAGTCAGGTGGGAGGCACAGGTGGAGAAAGCCTTGAACCATCCACCAGTAGAGCTAATCTTTAAGACAGACGAGATGATGTAACAGTACGAGACAAGCACTCCTGAGATGGTGCTCAGTTCAATAAAGCCAAAAAGAATGAATAACACAAGTTCATTAACCTGCGTATCAGAACAGGAAAGAAGTAAGACTGGAGGTAAATCACAGAAAAAATGATTAATCTGAGTAGAGCCACAAAAACATAAGCTGAACGCCAGTGAGGTGTGTATGAAACCATCAATAGTTCCCAGTATGTAAATTCCACTTAAGAACTGATAACAAACTCTACTGGACATGTCCGCAGCATACAGCAGGGGGTTGCTGATGGCCTTGTACCTATCAAAGGCCATCACGGCCAGCAGCATGCACTCAACATCTATAAAAATAGAGACAATCAAGAGTTGGAGAAAACAGCCAACAAAGGAAATTGGATTATTTTCTGTAAGAAAGTCTATCAGCATCTTTGGTCCAACTGCGGTGGAATAGCAGAGGTCAGAGAAAGAGAGGTGGCTGAGGAAGAAGTACATTGGGTTGTGAAGCTGGGGATCCATCCTGATCAGAATGATCATCCCAAGATTTGTTAGCAGTATAGTGAGATAAACAAGCAGAAACACTGTAAAAAACACTCCTTTCATCTCAGGTTTGTTGATAATTCCCAACAGAAAAAATTCAGGTACAGATGAGCAGTTTCTCTTGTCCATTCTTCTGTGTTCATGACCTAAGTAGTTAAGAAAGACTTATTAAGGACTTTCAGGGTTTGATTTTTTTCTGGATACATGAAGCAGAAATAATAGCAATGTACTAGGTATCCAATCAAACTAAGAAAATAGTTAATAAAAAAGTACAGTTTTAATGTGGTATAACCATGGAAAAGTAGTCACGGAGAATATTTAAATTGAATTTTATATATCTTTGTCTATGTCTACCTGGCTATCTGCCTATCTATCTATATTTCTAACTCATGATGTGTCTGACGTTTCTCTATCTCCATCACCCATTATTCAGTAGCATATTTGAATAAATAATGATAATCTATGACAAACAGTGGTATAAAGGAAATGACAAGGTTTAGACAAACCCTAATATAAGCCGTATTTTATATGTTTTTATTATAGAGTCTTAATTCTTACATTATATTTTTATACTACTCACTATAATATATATATGAATCAATTAATATTATCAGACAATAAATGACTACAACTGTGGTACTATTTCGGATTCTAAAGTCTTTGCATAAAAGTGAAACACAAGTTGACCCACGACTCCCTATATTGTGGGAGATCCTGTCACAGGCCCGCAAGAATGGACCCAGCTAGGTTCTGTTGTTTAGGGAGTGCCAGGTTAGTGCCCTCAGCCTGGGCAGGCAGCTGGTGACAATGGCGATTCAGGCCACTGGCGGGAGTCCCCTGTATCTTCTCTTTCCGCCAGCCAGTGAAAGCCCGAATGCTCCCAAGTCTCTTTAGGTCAGCAGATAGACCCTGCAAGTCGACCTACGGCTCCCTAGAAATTATCATAATGAGTGAGCTCTCCCAGAAGCAAAAAGAGTCAAATGGTATATACTCACTTATATCAAGACACTAGTCCAAGGGGTACGCCCCCATGAAAAACTTTACCTACCAGAAAAGTGGGTCAAAGGGGAGAAAATCCTATTGAGACTTTAGGGGTGAGAAACCTGGGAGAATGAGGAAATAGAAGGATCCAGAGGGACCTGGAAAACTACAGGCGGGTCTGGGCCCTGGGGTCCTCCTCAAACTATGGCACCAGCCAAGGAAAATATAGGCAGTAAACTTCGAACCCCTACCCAGTCTAGCCGATGGACAGGACATTCTCCACCGTTAAGTGGAGAAGGGGATCTGACTTTCACACAAACTCTGGTGCCCCATATTGGACCATGTCCCTTGGATGGGGAGGCCTGATGGCACTCAGAGGAAAGATAATAGGTCACCAAGAAGAGACTTGATACCCTAGGAGCATATACAGGGGGAGGAGGTCCCCCTCAGTCACAGACATAGGGGAAAGGAGTAGGGGGGAAGCGGGAGGGAGGAAAGAAAGGGAGGATACAAGGGATGGGCTAACAATTGAGATGTAATATGAATAAATTAATTTAAAAAAGAAACACAATTTATAACAATTTCTATTACTTTTCACTTATGATTTTCTATTCTCTTTTATTACTTTTGTTCATACTATAAAACTTTTGCAAATCAAACTAGAATTGGCTAGAAATACAACGACTTATTCCTGAAAATATTATTATAGCTTTTAAGCTGGAATTTTTCATTTAAACATGAATGTGAGGAAAAGATCCCAACAAAATTTCATGAATAAAGCTTTTGTGTCCAGTGTCAGCATAAGCAGTCCAAGTGAACATTGTGAGATTTCTTTGTGTTCCATTGTTTTTACATAAAAAGGAGAGATAGAGAGACAGAGAGAGAGAGAGACAGAGACAGAGACAGAGACAGACAGACAGAGAGACAGACAGACACACAGATGAAGGAGAAATTAAAAGAGGGATATAGAAGAGCTGAAAGAAGAATGAATCACAGAATAACATTTTTAGGAGAAATGTTATTTAATAACATTCCAATTGAAAGGTGAGAGTATATCAGAGAAAAACTTTTGCACAGTAATAATTAAACATAATTGAAAATCTACTTATCCATAAAACAATTAGAGACATTTTCCTTTCCAATGTATGTCATTTTTTGAAATCACTTTAGTTGTTGATAGAACACATATTTTCAAATAGTGCTAAATATATTTATAATGTAAGTTTTCAACTAACAAAGGAACGCATGTATTGTGATATATATTTCTTCAACACAGTGTAGCTTTTTTTTCTTAATGGACTTGAATGTACACATATTGCTTTATGTAGAGTGCAACATTCATTATTTTTGGAATAAAACTAGATGAATTATAAATTTGCAACTACCACATCATTTATAGATTGATTTAAAATATTTAGATATTTTAATTAAAACATTGTATTTAAAATTTTACAGTTCTCACACATGACAAATAAAGAGTTAAATTCATTCATCTTAGTAAGAAAAAGTTACCTACACATAAGCAGGGAAAAAGCTATTAATTCATTCTTGAAGTTTAGTTAGTGTCCTAGAAAACTATATTTGTCTTATATTTTTTACTAATAATCATGTAGAAACCTACCTGTGATGAGTCTTTCTGTCTTTCCAATGGTACTTCAAGATATGTTTATTATATTTCTTTCCATCTAAAACTGTTGAGATTTAATCCTCTTGAGGATTATATTTTTTCAGTTGCTCTAATGTGATTAATTATGCTCCTTACTCATTATTGTCCTTGGGAATATCCAATTATGTCTCCATATTGATCATCTTCACTCTTTATCCTTGATTCCATATTGATGAGTGACAGACATTGTCCAGGATTTCTACTAGAACCATACATTAAATGAAACTGAAATTGAATTTTTAAAAAATGATGCCTACATTATTCCTTATTTTCTTCGATTCTTCAATGTTCATGGTAATCTCATCAGTACCCAATTCTTATAAATGCTAGTTTTACCAACTGCTTTTGTTTTGTGTATTGAGATTATAAAATAGATATATCCCTCCTTTTTTTCTTCCTTTAAACATTGTTTCCATGCATTTTTCTCACTCTTTCAAATTAAAGGCCCATTTTTCTTTAATTCCTGTCACAAACCCAGTCTCTCTCTCTCCCTCTCCCTCTCTCTCTCTCTCTATCTCTATCTCTATCTCTCTATCTCCCCCTCTCTCTCTCTTTCTCTCTCTCCCCGCACCCCCCCTTCTCTCTCTCTGAACATTCCTTAGTTACCTGTATTTCTCTGATTAGGGTTGAAGTCTTTTGTGCTTTCCCTGTCAACATTTGCATGTTCATTGGTGTAGCCCTTGTTCAGATCATGTTTATGCAGTCATGTTAGTGATACTTTATGAGTATAGTTCCTGATATTTTCAGAAGACACATCCTCACAGAAAATTTATTTATTCTTCTGCCCCTTTTTCAGCCTTCCTACCACCTTAGTACAATGGTCCCTGAACCGTAGATGCAGGAATAATGTTTCAGTTCTATCAGTTGAGACAGGGTGCCACAATTCTGCTTATGGTTTTTTATAATAATCTATGTTGCAGAGTGTAAAGGAATTTTAATTCAGCAACATGGCTGCTATGACAAGGAATCACATCCAAAGACCCCATAGATCTATGTAATCCAGTTGGAATGCAGGCACACTCTGGATTATAGTATGATACAGTTGGAATCCAGAGATGTCCTCTGTACACACCTTTAATCCCAAACAGTGAAGGTAAGTTTAGTTTATAGAAGGAAGCAGCCATGTTTGGAAATGTCATCTAACTGAGGGCAGACAAAGTGATGATTAAGAGAAAAATTTGACAGAATGGGTCAGAGATAGGATATGCCCAAATATCAGGAGAACAGGGCAGGAAAGACAGATGACTTAAGAACAGTGCCAGAAGAAAGAAGAGTTTTTACTGAGAGTTTCTTCCCAGGAGAGCTTTAAAAAAGGGTTGCAGAGAGAACAAAGTAGACACAAGTTAAGGCAGAATTAGACTGCCAGAATCAGATTGAGGCCAGGCAGAGCCATTCAGTCAGAAGCCAAGAAAAGTGGGGTTGAATCAGTCAAATTGGAGAAGAGTTTAGGCCAGAACAGCTGAGTTGGACCAGCAGTGTGAGCACAGATTAGGAAAGTCTTGAAAATAGCTCTTATCTCAGCTCCTCACAAAAGGAAATTAAAACAGCATTTACATCACAGAGAAGTAACCTTTTCCAAATACTTCGTTTGACTTTTACTTTTACATTTCTCTGTCTAAGAAGCCAGGCACCTTGATTTGTAGTTCTGTTTCAGAACTTATGGTATAAGAACAACCTAAAGAGCATCTGATAATGATTCAGCTTGGCAAGGCTGAAAAGCATTGAGTCTGGTAGCCATAAGTAATGTCAGCTTTCATAGAGGCACTCACACAAAAATATACACCCAGGCCTATATTACTGTCTTCTCCAATTTTCTTTCATATGGACACCTAGAGCACTGGGAGACAACATTCATATTCAGGATGAGTCTTACCTTCTGCCTAGCAGTCTCCCATGTGTCAACACCCTCCTTAAATGCTGCCTAAACACACTAATAGAAGTTTCCAAAGCTTTTAGAAAAGTCTAGAATCCAGTTAAATTGATATCAAATGGGCAACATCTCATATTACTGCTGAGAATAAGTAAAAAAAAATTATTTTTCCTCTCACTGGAACACCTTTACCTGTGAGCATGATGTAACATTCTCAAAGAAGAACCACTTCATTAAAAATATAGTCGATGGACTAATGCATCCACCTCTGTATTTGAGCAAGATGGCAAATACAAAGAAGTGACATGACAGCCGCAAAACAAAAGCAAAAAATAAATAAATAATCTGGTTAGATTTCTAGAAGCTAAGTGGATGCTTCCTATTTGTAATAAATACTATTCTTAATTTAATCATAAATACTAGAGTTATAAGCCAGTATTTTGGACATAATGAATTTATTCACCCACTTCAAACTTTTCTTGATCCACTACAATGATGAGGTTCCATGATATTATAATACCAATTCATACATATAAACTATTGTGTCTGAAAAAAATGTAAAACACTTACTACTCAGATACCATTTTGTAAAATAAGATTGGAATGGACTCCGATGTTCATATATCCGAATAGACCATAAGATATGTTTTAATTCTTACATTTAGCAGAGAATTATAAAGTTAACCCCTAACCTTTGAATAGATGATTGAATATTTTGACATTTCAATCAACTTCTTGATACAGATAAAAGATGTTACTTTAGAGATTAAGCATGGAAGGAAGTCATAATAGCTGAAATGAGTGACTTAGTATGTCACAAAGCCTGTTACGTTCTGAACCACAGAGCAGAGGAGTAGGGCACCATCTGTCAGAGTTACCACTTAAGCCATTTGTTCTCATGGGGGCGTACCCCTTGGACTAGTGTCTCGATATAAGTGAGTATATACCACGGAAAGTGGGTCAGAGGGGAGAAAATCCTATTGAGACTCTAGGGGTGAGAAGCCTGGGAGAATGAGGAAATAGAAGGATCCAGAGGGTCCTGGAAAAATACAGGTGGGTCTGGGCCCTGGGGTCCTCCTCAAACTATGGCACCAGCCAAGGAAAACATAGGCAGTAAACTTTGAACCCCTACCCAGTCTAGCCGATGGACAGGACATTCTCCACCGTTAAGTGGAGAAGGGGATCTGACTTTCACACAAACTCTGGTGCCCCATATCGGACCATGTCCCGTGGATGGGGAGGCCTGGTGGCACTCAGAGGAAAGATAATAAGTCACCAAGAAGAGACTCGATACCCTAGGAGCATATACAGGGGGAGGAGGTCCCCCTCAGTCACAGACATAGGGGAAGGGAGTAGAGGGGGAAGAGGGAGGGAGGAAAGAAAGGGAGGATACAAGGGATGGGCTAACAATTGAGATGTAATATGAATAAATTAATAAAAAATGTCAAAAAAAAAAGAAAAAAATCAAACGGTACATTTCTCAATCTAAAAAATTCAAAGAAATGAGTTTACAAATAAATTGTTCTTTGTTTTAGAGTTTAAACTCTCTTTTCACTTATTCCATAATCACTACAATGGATAGTCTTCATTACCACATGACTGCATCTAGAATCAACTAACTCTCAAGCAGCTGGGTGTACTTATAGTGTATTATGTCAATCATACCATGTGAGGCCTCAAAGCCGCCGAAATTTGGGCCACACAGTCTCATGACAGCCAACCTAAAAGAGCAGTGATGAAGGGAAGTATTTTCCTGCTTCCCTCATTGTTGATGGCAAGTTCATTTATACTGTTGCTGAGGAAATCCTTTCCTGTCACCAGAACTTCCTTCTTCAGATTCCAGTGTAGACTGAAGACATGAAGCTGAATGTCAGCTGAGTGAGACATTCAGCCTTGTAGATTATACAACTAATGGATTTTTGCTTTTATGTCAGTGGAACTCATTGTTGGACATACCAGACCACAACCTATATGTCATTAATAAAGTTCCATTTTGATATAGGTTTTATAAATTATTTTTCTCTACCTTTAAAGAAGTCAGATTAATGAAGTCACTTTGACAGATAAATGGTTACACATATATGGATCCAAGTATAGTTAGCATGTAATAATAAAAAAGATGTCCTAATGGGATGTGAGTTATTTATATGAATATAATATCTTCTAAATTAGTGACAATCCTTTTCCACACCCATAGTTAATATTTTAATTTATTACATTTAGTGCTTTCCACCAAGAGTACCATGATTCTCACCATATTTCTATGAGGTTTTTTTTTTTTTTAATCAGAAAATACCACAGTTGAGGTCCATTTCCAGATATAGATCACAATTCTGAAAGGTGGCATTCCAAAGTCAGGAGTCTTTGGATAGTATCTGGGAAAAGTCCACAATGTGGTTCATGGACTACCCATTTCTTACTATCCATATTTGGAATAAATAGGCAAGGTTCTCTTCTGCTTTTTCATATGGGCAGAAATATGTTCATATAGTATTATTCATTCATGACTGTTCTGACTTCTCAGATAATGATGTGGTATTATATACTAATACCATAGCTCAGGGAGAAAAATCCTCCACACAAGGGGATATTAATGTGAGTTTATGTAAAAAAGCACAATTTTAAAAGGTGATGGTTATATTACAAAATATAGTATGGTAGAACATAGAAGTCCTTCCCTAGTAACTATTTTAGAAGTCAGGGTTTTTAAATTTTTCTACCCTGACATTATTTCATGAAGAGGCTATTGTATATTCCTAGAAATAATAAATTAATAGGACACATTTTGTAGTCTCATATTGTTTCTTCTTATTAGACTTTGGTACAGATATTTTTTAGTAAGCTAAAATTGTGATAGTGTTGGTTTTGTGTTGTTAAGTACAAAACCAACAGCCATTATAAATATCTGTATATTCAATACATTTCCTTAAAGCCACCTTTTGTTTCTGAGTCTGACCGGGGCTGATTTGACATTCTGTTCCTTAGGCCATAAATCAGAGGATTTTTCATGGGAATAACAAGAAGGGAAGGGCTGGAGAGAGAGATGGCTCAGCGGTTAAGAGCACCGCCTGCTCTTCCAAAGGTGCTGAGTTCAATTCCCAGCAACCACATGGTGGCTCACAACCATCTATAATGTAACCTGGTGCCCTCTTCTGGCCTGCAGGTAAACAAGCAGACAACACTGTATACATAATAATAAAATAAATCTTTAAAAAAAAAAAAACCAAGAAGGGAAGACTGAGGTAATTTTGTCTTGGTCTAGAGAGTACTCAGAACTTGGTCTGAAATACATGAAGATGATGGTCCCTTGGAAAATTCCATCTGCATAGGGTTTGGGGGGGGCATCTTGGAAAATTCCATCTGCATATGGTTTGGGGGGGCATCTGGATGGGTAAATCATAAAACAAAACATAATGCCACTGTAGTAATTTATTAAGTATATGTATTATACCGAGGAAGTAGCCCAGAGAAAGGGCACTGTGTCTACTTAGAGAAAACTTCTACGGTAAAAATTTGATCCACATTGAGTTAAAAATGTGCATATGATTGATTATCTTTCTGACTTGACTAAAAATTTGCCACTCAGTATTAGTGAATGTATTTGCAAGAAATAGAAGTGCATATAGATATAGCATAATAGAAAGTAAATATTAACTGACTTGCACACTGAACTTGTCCCAGAGCCAACAAGGTCAGAGTTACTGCATTTAAGAACCTTAATTTTATTATCTACATTACTTGATTAAATTAATTATGAAACATAGCCAACTTATCACGTAACAAATGAACTTTATTCTAGCATTGTTTGTGGTTACCAGAATTTGTCATGAATGAAAAAGGATTCTTTGAAAGTCCGATCTTACATTTTCTTAAAAACTGTGAACAGAAAAAAGTCTTGTTCATTGTATTTTTCCTGCCTTAACATGTGATTTTGTGTGTTCACATCATGAGGTGTCATTCAGTTTTTTTCTCGTGGCATGAAAAGCCAAATAGAGATTGTGCTATATAATCCCAAAATAATATAGGCAATGATATATAGTCTTGATTTCTTACATATTGCTATTCGTAAATGTGAGTGTACAAAAACGTTCATACATACACACTCATTTCCATACTCATTATATATTTAAGAGGTCATGTTAAAAACACACAGAGAATATTTTAGATAAATATGAGTGAATTGGGTACATATTTTCAAAGAAGAAATCTTCATGCATTGGTACCTGCCATTTATAAGTCTATCTTTTTCAATCTAAGCTGATTTGTTTCCTTTACTGACAGAAACACTGATTGAGATTTTGAGAAAATGTGGATAATGTCTACACATATTAGACAATTGGTTAGCTGTTGTCATTATGGAAGCTGAATGGTGCTGAGACTACAAGATCCATGTCTGTCTCTTTGGATTTTTATTATCTTTCAAAATGGAAGAAATGTCTCACCTTTCAAGTTAATGTGACAATGGAGCTAGAAAGAACAATATACATACACATTCACAAACACACATGTGTGTTCTTGTACAACAAATACACTCTAATGTAATCATGTTTAAAGAACTTCAACTGTACAACTAAATTGTTGTTTACTTGAAATTTGCATATTTTCCCAATTTGTCAAAGATATTTTGGTAACTGACACCATGCTCCATCTTAGAGACATTTTTAATTCTATTGAAGCTTTATTTTGAAGAAGTGCATCATATCCCTGAACAGCCAACTATATTTTATTTTATATCTTAAATGTTGTTCTAGCTCTCGGAATTTATCAGATAAGGTTACTCTTGTTGTTGTCATTCTGTGTGTGCACAAGAAATTAATTAACTGCTCTTCACCAGTGACTTTATGTTGTATCCAGCTGACAAGAAACTAGTCATCAGTGTATTTAAGAACAAAATGAGTGACTTCAGATGTTCTGGATTGAGATGGCCTCTTGGTGTATTTTTCCTTTGATGAGTATCAAATGTACTTTCCTGTACTTGATTAAGTTTCTTTTAAAGCATATTTTAATAGATATTGGAGTGGCTCATTCAGCTAGGTTCTTGGATCTGTTTGCTTGGAATACCGTTTGAGCCCTTTACTCTGAGATAATGTCTATTTTTATTGCTGAGGCATTGTTCTTGTATACAGCAGAATTTTGGGTCCTGTTTTTCCATCCATTCTGTTATGCTGTGCCATTTTATTGGAGAGTTGAAGCCATTGATGTTAAGAGATAATAATGACCAGTGGTTGTTAGTTCTTATTATTCTGACATTGCAGGTAAAAGTGTGTGCGTGTTTTTTGTTTTTGTTTCTGTGTTTTGTTTTGTGTGTGTGTGTGTGTATGTGTGTGTGTGTGTGTGTGTGTGTGTGTGTGTGTGTGGTGTGCTTCTCTTCATTTGATTTTTGCTGATTGCAGTTATTTAATTCTCTGTTTCCCTAGATGAACTTAGCCTCTTTGGGTTGGGCTTTCCTTCTAGTATCTTCTGGATTTTTGTATAGGTACTATTTAAACTTGTTTTTGTCATAGAATATGTTATTTTCTCCCTCCATAGTGATTAAAAGTTTTGCTGGTTATAGTAGTCAGGGCTGATATCGGTGGTCTTCTAATGTCTGTAAGATATCTGCCCAGGTCCTTCTGGGTTTTAAAGTTTCTGGTGAGAAGAAATGTATAATTCTGATAGGTCTACCTTTATATGTCATTTGGCCCTTTTTTTTCTTGCAATTTTTAATATTCTTTCTTTGTTCTGTACATTTGATATTTTGATTATTATGTGGAGGGACGATTTTATTTTTCTGGTCCAATCTATTTTTGGGTTAGGTAAATTTCTTGTAGGTTTATAGACATCTCATTATAATTTTGCTGAAAATATTTTCTGGGCCTTGGAGCTGGGTTCCTTTTTCTATTCCTATTATTCTTACTTTTTGTCTTTTTATAATGTTCCAGATTTCTTGGTTGTTTTGTGTCAGGAGTGTTTTAGATTTACTATTTTCTTTGACCGGTGTATCAAGTTTTTCACTCCTACCTTCTACAACTCAGATTCTCTCTTCCGTATCTTGTGTTTTGTGGGTGATGCTTATGTCTGTCGTGCCTGTTCTCCTCCCTAGGATTTCCATCTCCTGGATTGCCTCAGATTATGTTTTCTTTATTGCTTCAATTTTCATGCTTAGGTCTTGAACAGTTTTATTCTTGTCCTTCTCTTGTTTGATTGTATTTTCCTGTGTCTCTTTGAGGGATTTGTTTTCCCCTTTCAATGCCTCTACTAATTTCATAACATCAGATTTAAGATAATATTCTTGTGCTTCAGGTTTTTTAGACTATCCACGGCATGCTGAAGTAGGGTACTTGGATTCTGGAGGTGCCAGATGGCCTTTGGTTTTGATGCTTGTGCTCTTAAACTACTCTCTAGCCATGTGGTTAACATTGGTGTTAATAAGTCTGTGGTGCCTGATAGTATTACAGGATTATAGGTGCAGTTAGTGGTCCTAGGTGGTATCAGAATTCTAGTTATCCTTGGTGAGTCCTGTTTTTCAAGGCCACCAGGGACACAGAAAGAACAAGTAGTCTCTGATGGCTGCTAGTCTCTGGAATTGGAAGTAAAGATGGGGTCCAGGAAAAGACTGATGGTTTTCTGTCCTGCTGCTCCCTGATGGTTGGTGCTATTCCCTGATGGCTGCTGGTCCCTGGAACTGTTGTTTCCTGATGTTTGCCTGACTCTGAGACTGTTGATCCCTGATGGTTGCCTGTCTCCAGGACTGCTGTTGCCTGATGGCTCCCTACCTCTGGACTGCAGATGGAGATGGGGCCTGGAACATGCAGTGTGCCCAGGAGATGGATAATGGCACACACTCAGGAGCATGGGTGGGTGGGGGATTCTGGCACACATGGCCTGGAGAAGACCATACATCTGATGACAGTTTCTCTTGCTACCTGATGGCTGCTGCTCTTTAGTACTGCAGGTGGGATGGGGTCCCAAGAGGTGAAACACACTTGGGATAGAGCAAGGAGGGTTGTGGAAGATCCTGCTTCTGCAATCAGGCTCTTGTTTGGGGAGGGCCCTCATCTGTTGTTCCCTGATGGCTGCAGGCCTCCTGGACTGCAGAAGGAGATGAAGTCCAGGAAATGAAACAAGCCTAGGAGACGGAGAATGGAGCACACCCCAACACAGTTCTTTATAGACCTTGAGAGCAATTATCAACTTCATTTGGAAAAATTAAGCACCCAGGACAACAAAAATAATTCTGAACAATAAAAGAACTTCTGAAGGTATCACTACCTCTGATTTCAAGCTGTACTACAGAATAATAGTATTAAAAGCCCATGGCATTGGCATAAAAGCAGACAGACTGATCAATGGAATTGAATCTAAGACCAGACATAAACTCACACACCTGTGGTCACCTGATATTTTATGAAGAAGCCAAAACTATACAATGGAAAAAAAGAAAGCATCTTCACAAATGGTAAAGGTCTAATGGGATATAGGCATGCAGAAGAATGTGAATAGAGCCATATTTATCACCTGCACGAAACTCAGATGCAGATCTAAGCAGACCCTGAGACCAACAGCTAACTATTAGACAAAGCTTGAGTCATGTAGAGCAATGGGGGTAAGAGTATAAGGACCCAGAGTAGAGAATACAACCAGTGTCAACTAACCTGGATCAATAGGGACTTACCGAGACTGAAGCACCAGCAAAAGAATATGCATAGATAGGATCTAAGCCCAGGAAAGCTATGTACCTGATGGGCAGCTTGGGTTTACGTCAGTCCCCTGGCAAGTGGAGCTGGAGCCATATGTGATGTGGACTCTGCTGCCTGCTTTGCAGTCACTTTCCTCTAGTTAGGACGCCTTGTCTAGTCTCAGTGGAAGAGGAAGTGCTTAATCCTAATGCAACTTGATTTTCTGGGGTGGATTCGTAGGGGGAAAAGGGCTCCCGTTTTCAGAGGAGAAGGAGAGGGGCTAAAGGAGGAAGAAGGGGGAAGGGGCTGTGATTGGGATACAAAATTAATAAATGAATAAATTTATTCATATTTTTAAAGGAAAGAAAAGGTCATGATCATTGAGATTAAATCTTCTGGGAAGAGTTTTTCTCAGAATCAGTACATGCAATCTGTATTCCAGAGGTAGCTGAGGTTGTACATCATGCTGGCAGCAAACATTTATAAGAGCCTCCCAGGTTGTAATTGTTTTGAAGGAATGAAGTTATCATTTAGAGTATAGAACCCAGGAAAGGCCTTTGGTAAGGTGCAGCTGGATTAGCAGTAGAAGCCATGGATAGAAGGTGTCATGGAAAAAAACTGAGGCTTTGTACCAGGAAAAATGCTCAGGAAAGGTGAAAATATAACTCAGTTGCAGTAGATGACCCCAGATTTTAGGAGATACCAGTAACATTGCTGGACAACCAAAATGAAATTAACTGTGGAGTAATGCCATCCAGAGCCTAGAACACAAGCTCTGTGTTGTGAAGGAGACAGAGCCAGAGAAATGATCCAAGTCCTTTGGAAGAGTCCAGAATATAATTAGTGAATCCCAGATATTGAGCATTTATACTGTTGGAGTATGTTTTTTTTTTTTTTTTTTTTTTTTTCGTTCAGATTGTAACTTTGGCCTGGTTCTTCCGTCTTGTAGTAAGAAAAGATATTTTATTTTATTTTATTTTTATTAGATGGAAAAGCAAAGTTAAGAGACTATGGATTTTTAAAGAGTCTGGGTATTTTTTAAAAGCCAAATTATGTGGTGTTTAAATTTTTAAAGATTGTGGGACATTTTATGTTTGTAAAATGTTTTATATTACAATTTTTGGCATTAATGTGCTGCAGTGGTTTGAATAGGGCTGGTTCTCATAGACTCATATGTTTGACTGGTAGGTCACAGTGAGTGGCACAGTTAGGAGTTATAGCATTGTTGAAGTAGGTTAAGCCTTGTTGGAGGAGGAAGTATGTCACTGTGAGGGCAAGATTTGAAGTCTTCTATACTCAGGCTCTACCCATGTGGAATCCAGTCTACTTCTGCTGCTTTTGGATCAAGATTTAAAAGTCTCTAATCCTCCAGCACCATGTCTGCCTGCACGCTGCCATGCTTCCCACCATGATGATAACGGACTGAACCTCTGAAACTGGAAGGCAGCCCCAGTGAAATGTTTTCATTTATTAGAGTTGCCTTGTTGTTGTGGTTTTTTTTTTTTTTCTCACAACTAAGGAATGTCTGATTTTGAAGATGAAAAAATACAAAAAGATTGTATCGTAACAGTGAGAAAATGTGTGTCAAATTGAAAAGGAATCCATTGTTCTGGTTAACTTTATATAGACTTGGCAACTTGTACAGTCATTTAAGGGAAGAGAGCCTTAATTAAAATATCAATTACATATGAATGAACTGTACTGGAGCTTTTAGGGTGTTTTTTAAATTAGTTCTTGCTGTAGGCAGACCCAGTCTTTGTGAGCAGGGCAACCTATGCACAAGTGGTCCTGCGTTCTCTAAGAAGCAAGCTGAGTAAGCCAGGGGAGCAAGATTATAAGCAGCCGCCCTCTGTGCCCTCTGGATCAGCTTCTGACTCCTATTTTCTGCCATGCTTGTGTTCCTGTCATGACTTACTTCAATGATGGACTACAATGTGTAAGTGTGATCCCAACAAACCCTTTCCTTCTAACTTGATTTTGACCAAGGTTTCATCATAGAAATAGAAACTCTAAGTCATATACCACAAAACAAGATAATGAGATCCTAACTCACAAAAACAAATACAGCAATCAAAAAGGGTAATAAAATCAATCTAAAGACTTTTTTATTTTAAAGCAAAGAATGAAATAGGATGTGTATCATATAGTTATAATTGTGACATCTCTATCACTTGTGTACTTAGGGATTCAAATATCACTTCAGAAAGGCTATGTCAAGCATTAGAGGCACAGAAAGCCATAGCATTATGCTGAGATATATTCAGTAGCAAAACAGCAATTCAGCAATTATATATGTACAAGCTCTTGGGCAACATGAAAAGCGAATAATTTCATGTCCCATCTGGTGATAGAAGCAACAAATATCAAATTACACAGTTGATGTAGGAATGAAGTCAGTATTGGTACTGTCTTCCACATTTAGGTTGGATCCCAAGGCAGAAGAGTCACATGCAATAACAGCTTCTATTTCAGATCTGAGTTCCAAACTGGTGCATATTTAATAGTATGTATTCGGCAGACTGAAGAGCACAATTTATTTAATATGTTTATTTTAGCTTGCGGCACTTTATAAGGTTTTGAATTTGTTCCATTTTGTTTCATATCATAGTGTAGTAGTAATGTGGATGATATAATAAAACAATATATGAGAAGAAAATATGTTCAGGACTGGAAATCCATTATTACATCCACACTGTCTTACATTAATATATGTCTATCAATGTTTTCTCATATGTTGCTATCTTGTGAAATTTTTAATTACATAAAATTATATCAAAGACTACTTGGTATCCCAACTATAGATTTTTATATAGTGGAGTATATTGTATTCCCACACGCAGAATGAACAGGACAAATGATGAGCTCATGATTTTAAGGCAGCAACCATATCTATCTAGATAACTACTTAAGGCCACACTGCAAGAGAGCCAAGGAGAAAGCTACAGAGACACAGACACAGGTACAGTGACAGAGACAGAGAAGAGAAGGTGGAAGATAAATGGAAAGAGGGAGAAAGATATAAGAGGAGGTAGGGGAGGAAACAGAGAGATGAGAAACAACAAGTGAGTCAGGGTGTGTGACAGAGACAGAGAATGGAGGGGGAGCAAATGGGAGATGTAGGGAGTGAGAGGAGAAACAGAGAGCAAAGAAACAAGGATCGGAAGAAAAAAGGACAGAAACAATCATGGTACGGTGACAGAAAACCTTAAATTATATAATTAAAAACCAGCCATGCTCACACATATTTCTAACCATGTCTTAATTCACTATTCTTCCTATTTTAAACTTGTTCAATTTGTTATGATTGCAAGCCCTGTGATGAAGTCACTTCTTTCCATATATGTGTACACACACACGCAACCACACACGCAACCACACACACACACACACATATATACATACATACATACATACATACATACATACATACATATGTGTCCCTATTTCTATGCAAGATTATTCTGTGCATTGGATGTATAGACTTTTTCTGTATTGTAAAGTAATTATTGCAGAAAATACTATCTTATTGTTTCCTAAAAATTATGAGAATTTGGCGTGACTGTTTAGGCAGCAACCTGTCTCAAACATCTTCTCATTTGGGAAGCTGGCAACCTGTACTCCATGCACACCCAGGTAGTTAATTTTATTCCTTCTCAAGTTTCTGATCGGGTTGAAGAACAGATAGTTTGTTTTTACAATGAAGCTTAGTTGTTTATGGGTTAAGATGTTTTTAGGTATAGATAGATGTTTTAACTCGATAATGACAAAATATGATACATACTGATTTTCATTCAGCTTTTTAGACTCATCAAGATAGGAAAGATGTTTTCTTCAAGGCTGCCAAATACAAATAGCCAAAATACTATGAATGTAATATTTATATCATTCCTTATTGTTTCATGGTTCTTCTTCCTGTAGGTAGTTTATTGTATATATGTGTAATAATATAATTTATATGTAAAAATAATTAATAAAAATGGTAAAAATATGAATGTTCTGAGTACATAGTTTAATATCTACATTGTTCACATGAATAAAATATTAATCTTTAATAATCTAAAGATTTCTCTGAGATTCCATAAAAAGAAATAAAATATTAAAAAGGCAACCAGTAAAGTTCAGGAAAGACTAATGCAACTAAAATGGAATAAAAGAATAAATACTATTCTCTTTACAATGAAATAATGAGGAAAATTTCTTCATATATGTCCTACATACAAATTAATAAGAAATAACGATACCCTATGATCATAAAAAGATGAGGAAGTCCCCTTCAGTCACAGTCATTGGGGAGGGGAATAAGGTGAAAGTGGGAGGGAGAGAGGAATGGAAGGATACAAGGGATCAGATAACAATTGATACGAAATGGGAATAAATTAATAAAATAATTAATAACTAAAAATATATAAATTATATTACAATAAAATTAATTTACCACTCAAAAAAGAAATAATGATGCATGAATTATTGGTATATTCACATTTATGTTATCTCTAAAATTTATCAGATATATGTATTATAATCCATTAAGTTAGAAGACACTGCTTTCTTATGATTTGTGCAATATAATTTTACACCAATCACTACTATAATGTGCATATATACCAAAATTATATAATTATTTAAAATGACCATTTATTTCTCAGTTTATACAGGGCTTCTTTCACATCCTTGTTCCTCAGGCTGTAAATCAGAGGGTTGAGCATGGGAATCACCAGGGTGTAAAACAGTGAAGTTATTTTGTCTTGATCTAGGGAGTAGGAAGATCTTGGCCGGAAATACATAAACAGCAGAGTTCCTTGAAAAATGGCAACTGCAGTCAGGTGGGAGGCACAGGTGGAGAGAGCTTTGACCCTCCCCTCAGCAGAGCAGATCTTCAAGACTGAGGTGATGATGTAACAGTAAGAGACAAGGAGTCCCGAAATGGCCCACAGCTCAACAAACCCAGAAAACACAAATATTGCTAGTTCACTGGCATATGTATCTGAGCAAGACAGTGACTGGATAGGAGGAATATCACAGAAGAAATGATTAATCTCATTTGACCTACAAAAACATAACCCAAAGGTTGTTACAGTATTCATCAGAGTATCTGTCATTCCTAGTATATACACTCCAGCCAGGAGTTGGTAGCAAAATCCCCTGGACATGTCTGCAGCATACATCAGGGGATTGCTGATGGCCTTGTACCGATCAAAGGCCATCACTGCCAGCAGCACACACTCAGCATCTATAAAGATACAGGTGAAGAAAAACTGCAAGGCACAGCCAAGAAAAGATATAGATTTTTTTTTGGCCATGAGGTCCACCAGCATCTTTGGTCCAACAGCAGTGGAATAGCAGAGGTCTGAGAAAGAGAGGTGGCTGAGGAAGAAGTACATTGGTGTGTGAAGCTGGGGATCCACCCTGATCAAAACGATCATTCCAAGGTTGGCGACAAGAATAGTGAGATAGATGAGAAGAAATATGATGAATAGAACTGCTTCCATGACAGGATTACTGGTAATTCCCAATAAAACAAACTCTGTGACTGAAGAGCAGTTTCTTTTGTCCATTCCACTTACTGTTTGTCTTAACTGTTGCAAAATGCATTAAAAACAGACTGGGATTATTTTATCTAGAAAAAAAATCATAGTCAGTATTTAGTCTTTACTTTCATTATGTGGAAATATTTTCGCTATTCATAAACAATCTAGAAACAAATCACATTTCAGTGGTCCATTGACCAAAACTTCCCTCAAATACCTAAAGTGGACAGTTTTATATTTAATATAATAACCATAAAAAATAATAGATTTAAAATATTATTATTAAGGTTAAAATGCAGGCTCCTAGCAGTAAGACTTTATAAAGGAAAGTGATTAAGACAGTGTTACAAAATGCCTTTATACCATTGGTTTGTGAACAACCTGAAAATTCCTGAAAACAGAGGCTTCTGACAAACATGCTTTCTGTCTCTTTTATTTATCTTTGATTTTATAGGTCTTTGTCCAAAAATGCTTATTCATGTTCATTGATAAGCAAATCTGCTTCTCTATACTGAATTCTTTCAGGATGAAATTTCCATGGACTTGTGTATACATGGATATGTATTTGTAATGCTTTTATTTTTATATTACTTGAGCAAATATGGAAAAATAAAATTGCATATGCTTATAATATCAGTTAAACAATCACATATAAAATGATTTCTTATTACTAATTAAACCATTGAAACTTTTACAAAATTAAAGAAGTAGGAAATAAAGATAGTCAAATTAGCACAAATACAGCAAAAATCAACACTGGCCACTGGAGTTTAAAGTGTGAACTACATCATGCATTCAAAGCAGTGTAATCATCCCTCGATTTTCCAGCAGAATCGTGATGTAATCAAGCAGAAACATCACGAATAAAAACACTTTAATATCAGGCTTACTAGTCATTCACAAAAGAAAACATTCTGGAAATGAAGAAAAGGTCTCTTTATTCATTCTTTCTTGTTCTTGGTTTAAATCATCAGAAAATTATAGTGCTGTGTTATGATAGAGTTTTATTCTGAATAGAGGAAGTTCTTACCCATAAATCAAGATATAATCCCATTGTTATGTAGTTTAATAAGGATATGGACTAAAATGGGGAACCAGCACTGGTAAGGGCATTTTTGTGTACTTGACAAAAACTCCTGTTGTAGAAGTTTGACTCATACCGAGATTTAATGTAGATATCATCTATTATTTTTCTGACGAGTCTAAATCTCTGCTACATACCATCAGTAAATGCATTTGGATGAAATAGAAACTCATCCAAATGTATTACAATATGAAATATCAAATTAATAGACAATCCATACAGAGCCTCCTATATTCTTATCCAAGAAGATTAGAGTTCCTGCTTTTCAGTACATTAGCTTCATTTGTTACATTATTTGCTTAAATTAATTATGAAATACAGCTAACTTATCAGTTATTAAATGAAAAATTTTGGGGACTGTTAGTAGTTTTATAGCATTTACTAAAAATTAAAAAAATATTTAATATTTGACAGCTCCTCTTCAATGGTACATAATTTCTAAACTGCTGTGTGTTGTTGTTTTTGTTGTTTCAATTGTAGAGCAATTTAGAATCCAAGGACAGTTAAGAGCAAAGAAAACTAAAACTACTGATTATTTATTCTTACAAATTGATTCTTTTTTTAGGCAATGGGAACAGAAAAAAAAATCTATCACATTGCCTGTACCCTGTCTTACAAGGCGAATTTGTGTGTTCATACAATAAGGTGTCTTTGAGTTTCTTTGTTGTTGCAGGAAAAGAGAATATGGACTGTTCTGTATAGTCCCAAAATACTGTGGATGATGTAACATTGGCTTTAGTTGTTATAGATTACTATCCATAATATTGACCATGTATAATCATTCAAATGAAATTACAAGAAATTAATAAATTGTCCATACCACATCATGAGTGCATAGCTTTAAAAAATAATTGCATACTAATAAAATTTGCCTTAGTAAATGTAAGACTATCACACACATTTACCAAACTTATACAACAAAATGAAGGCGTTCACTATCACAAACACATAAAATTATACGTCTTTGATTATTCGCTGGACAGATTTATGTAACTACAAAAGCAGACAAGCCGTGTACTTTTCATTGGTCAAGTACATTGATCAATTTTCAAAAAAATTGCTGTTATTTTTCGATCTTTGCAACTACCCATTCATAAACCTACCTGAGCCCAGAGAACTTTCCTTCTTTACAGGCAAAGTGAGAACAGCCTAAATAATTACATTTATTTTCAACCGGGGCTGCTGGGACACAATTCTCTTGAGGTCAAGCCTTCCTATTTTGCTTTACCCTAATCTGGCATTTAATTAGTTTCCTGGCTTAGTGTTTTCCTGGGAATACTCAACAACTGCATTCCTGGTTGTAATATACACATTTTATGCTCCATACTACTGATCAGTGATAGACACTGACTTAGAATTATAGTGAAACTCAATGAGACTGAAATTTCCCTGACCACAGTGTTTTCCCCAGCCTACTTACCCTTTAATCTATTTGAACACACTTTATCTAATTGTCTGAATGTACTGTTACCTCCACATGATATATTCATTTTGGTTTCTCATATATTATTGCACTAATCCTATCATCTATTGTTATACCCACGAGGTTATGCATGAGCAATGGGTCATTAAAAGTGTTTTGTTACATAATATTTGTCATTAACTTTGTAGATGTACAGAGATGCTTTTATTTTCAATTTATTTTATTTTATTCTTTATTTTTTATTAATTTATTCTTGTTACATCTCAATGGTTATCCCATCCCTTGTATCCTCCCATTCCTCCCTCCCTCCCATTTTCCCCTTACTCCCCTCCCCTATGACTGTGACTGAGGGGGATTACATCCCCCTGTATATGCTCATAGGGTATCAAGTCTCTTCTTGGTAACCCTCTATCCTTCCAAACTAAACAGAGAATTCTCAACAGAGGAATATCAAATATTCTTTATTTTTAATTTGTTTACTTGAGATCCTGATTGTAGCCCCCTCCTTCATCAATCTGGTTCCTATTCTCCTTCCCTCATCCATCCCCCTACGTGCACTTAGTCCTCAGAAAGGGAGAGCCTTCTTCCCCAAACATCCGACCTCAGACTATCAAGTCTCATCTAGACTGCCTGTATCCTCTTCCTTTTTGGCCCGGCCAGGTTGCTCAGCCATGGGGAAGTGATGAATGTGTGGGCACCAGAGTCCATGTCAGAAGTAATACCTACTCCCTGTATCATGCACCCACAGGAGACTATGCTGCTTATCCACTACATCTGAGTAAAGGGTCTAGGTCCTAGCTAGGCGTGGTCCTTGGCTGGTGCATCCATCACTGCTTCACCCCCTCCTATGGCTGGATTTGAAAAGGAAGATTTCTGTATTCTTAAAATGTATTGTTTGTAGCATCTTTGCATGAATTGGAAAATAAAATAAAATAAAAAGTTAATTCATTAAAATATTTTCTAAATGCAATATCCACCCTTCCATATTGGTGAAATTCCTTGCTCTTGGATTTCAATCCATTTTACTAAAGAAAAGAGCTGTTAATTCACCTTCTATTAATCAGAAAATTGCCAGTACTCACCCTTGTACAAATGTATGAGAAAGAGTTGAATAAAACTTTTTTTAACTTTACTGTCTATTGCTGTGAATATGCTATCAAAGATGATATTTTTATTTGTTTTAAAACATATGCTTATATGGATTGATCTCCAGGCATGTTTGAACGTTCATAATTTACTATGTATTTTAACAACTGTATTACATGGAAAGAAAATTTGATGTGAAATTTTACAGAAATCTTCCTGAATAGTGTAGACATCCTGTTTATCTAAATACAAGGTACCTGGTCCTCAGAAATTTCTCATACCATAATGAAGACAAAAACCTACTCAAATGATGATGATGGTGATGATGATGGTGATGGCTGTGGTGATGGTTGTGGTGATGGTGGTATTAGTGATGGTAATAGTATTTTGGACAAGATAATGTTTTATTTTGCTTTTAAAATAATAAATAATGGTCTATCTAGTGTTATAGATCTAATATAATGATGTTTTTAAAAGTCCCCTGTTCGTACCAGCATGTAACCACTGAAGCTTAAATATTCAAAAAATCAACAGGAATGGGTTTCAGAATAAAATATAACTTCCCATTTTATTTTATATGATTATTTTCAATATTCTTATTGCTTATAGAATACATCATTGGGATTCCAAACAATCATTTATTCCTTCATACTGCCTTATACCTCTCTTAAATGTTCCTCAAAATAAGTTACTCCTTAATGTACTATATTATGATTCCATTTCCTATTTTGATATTTTATTCTAATTATAATGTTTGATATATATAAAGAATATATTGTATCATATTTACACAAATTGTTCATCTCATATCTTCACCTTTTACCCATCCATGACTATATCCTCTAATTTTCCTAATTTGATAGCACATCAACATACATTTATGCTGCCTCTATATATTTTTTTTGGTTTGTGGACATACTCTGGATGATGGTTGTCTGACCACAGGCCAGACAGCTGACTATTCTCCAGGATCCATCAACTGTCTCTCTCACCTCAGCAAGCACAAAGTCTGCATGAAAACCTCCTTGCTCTCCGCTGAAATGTTTAATGACTTGCTCTTGTGCAAACAAGCACAACTGCCGTGAGGTAATGATGCCAGGAGTCCGTGTAGATTCAATATATGCTGTTTACTCCCGCCTGTTCCCAGCCTCCAGCCTCAGTCTCCCCTCTGACTCTTTCATGATATCCCTTGAACCTTGCATGGAACAGTTGGATATTCACGTCACTTTTATGGTGAATAATTTTAGTATGCATTGACTTTAATCTAATAATGGGATGACTTTATATTTTACTAAAATTCCACTAAAGAGTGTTTTTACAAAAATGAAACAAACCTTATAAGGATAAGTAACGGTAGCTGGAAAACAGTTCCATGTATTTACAAAGTCTTCGCAGGTGGTATGAGGGAGAAACAATCCTCTCATAATTAAATTTAGTCATTGATCATTTGAGGGAAAGAAGAATAATACAGTTAACTTTCTGAAGCTTTTGGTTGACATTACAGAAACAAAAAGAGTGAAAAAATCCTTGGGGTAATACTTCACCTCTCAGTGTTATGTGATGGTGTTTCCAGAGTTAACCCACCATGGAGGCCTTGGTTTTTCTAACTCTTAAGTTCATTAATGGATTCATCCAATAGCTAATAGACTATTTAGAGTCTATATGGAACATTCTAGAATGTGGGCCTTGCTTAGAATTGTTGCACCATGACAGTTCCGCTTTAATAGACTAATTATAAAATGATAATCAAAGTAATTTATTCCTCTCAAATATTGTTCCTGCCAGGTATATTATCACATTAACAAAAATATCATTGCATTCATTCTATACTTATAGTGAAAGGAGATACAATTCTTCTGGAATGAAATATTCTGAAGCAGAGAAACTTAATACTGACAGATAAAGACTTGGAGCTCAGTGCCTTTAGCCTCTATAATGACAATGGCTAAATAATAGTGTCCAGACTACTTACATGGATCTTACCATCCACAGACATTATTCTCATTTTTCATGGAGTCCACTCAATGTTTTGATCATCAGGAACACAAATGATCTTAGATTAAAACAAAGACATTACTGACAAATGTCCATGTATAATATCATCTTCTTTGGAAATTAACACCCAGTTATTGCATTTCTACCCAAAATACTTTCCTGAGTTTTTAACTTACTAATTTCTTAACATACAGTGAATTTGGAAAGCATGTGTACATGTGTGAATGTTCATAAAGACTCTCAATGTATACAAATGCATTTCCTTCCCCAGAATCTTTCTTTCCATCCAAAACTGTGTTTCTTCTATCTCTCTTAAGGAAAACAAAACAAAATACAAAATTTTATACAAAAAAAAAAGCCATGAAAAAATCACATAATGCAAAGAATAACAACTAAAAAGGAACCACCATGCAGATTTCACCTTTTGCAAACCTACTTTATTGTGGACTCTTTAATGTGCACACCTCCGTTTCAACCCACCTACCCTAGATGAGAGAGAAACGAGATTGATGAGAACAGGAGAAGTAAATCTAGTTGAATTCAGTTCCTGGGAGCAATTCCCCTGGCGTAGTTGGCAGGATTTCAGCAGACCAGCAATTCTACCGAAGTTGCTGCTGGAACCTGGAATAGCAACCCAAGCCCGGAGTCTCCAAGCCTTCGCTGGAGTGGTTCTCTCTTGGAGCGTCTTGAAGTGGAGCAGTGAACAGCCAAAAAAAAAAAAAAAAAAAAAAAACCCCACCTCCTGCTTTGTGCTCATGTAGGCGTCTCCTCTCAGAGTCTGTACTAAGATGTGTTTCAGCTTGCAAAAACCAAGGCCCCACCCAAGGTGACTCATCTTCAAGTGGTAAACATCACCTAAACTTTGACACATCTTGGGATCAAAATAAAAACGTGTTTACACCCACTACACCACCACCACACACACAAAAAAAATGCACCCTGTCATTTGGGCACCTACTCCTCAGCAAGGAGGCTGCTCTAGTATACAGTCGATATACCCAGTGACAACTGGTTGGAGAAAACTGTTGTTTCCTTTCCTGGACAATGTCATCCAGATGGGCATGAACAAATTTTGTCTGTTGTTGTCTTTATTCATATTTAGTTTTTATTAATTAAAACTATAACTTTTGGATAAAATTTATGCACTTATTTATCTTCATGGTTGAAATATAAAAGTTAATTTTTTCCAATTTTAGGGTTTCTCTTGAGAGTCTGATGTTAATCTGATACTGTTCTTTTGTATGTTGGTATTTATCTCTGATATTTCTTAAATACTGAGTATAATATATTAATTTTATTGTTAACCTTTATTCCAACCTTTCACACACTACAAAGTAGCACTCCTTGCTTCCTTTCATATCATGTCCTCTTTTTTTGTTTCTCATGCTGTTCCACATTCTTTTTTTTTTTTTACACTTTACACAAAATACTTTATCAGCAGCTGTTTTCATCAAAAAGAAAACAAAAAAACCAATAGTCAGTTTCACGGTTGAAAAATTACACATTAAAATATCTTACAGTTCTTCGTATCTTCCCCAGGTGCGCATCCCGCGATGGGCAGTAATGTAAAGCAGAACAGCAGGAGAGCCTTACAGCCAACGACTCTGACAGCACGCTTTACAGAGGACATGAAGAACCACAACAACTCCCAGGTTCTAACCATAAAGTAACAACCAGATTCCATTCTTCTTTTTAAAAAGTCTAATTAGAAACATTTTTTTTAAGTTTTCTTTTTTTTTAAATTTTTTATTAATTTATTCTTGTTACATCTCTATGGTTATCCCATCCCTTGTATCCTCCCATTCTCCCCTCCCTCCCATTTTCCCCTTATTCCCCTCCCCTATGACTGTTCCTCAGAGGGATTACCTCCCCCTGTATATGCTCATAGGGTATCAAGTCTCTTCTCGGTGACCTGCTGTCCTTCCTCTGAGTGCCACTAGGTCTCCCCTGCCAGGGGACACTAGTACAACCACTTTGGAAATCTATCTGGTGCTATCTCAGAAAACTGGGAATAAGGCTTCCTCAAGACCCAGCTATTCCACTCCTTGGAATATACCCAGAAGATGCACCAGCACACAACAAGAAATTTTGCTCAACCATGTTCATAGCAGCCTTATTCATAATAGCCAGATCATGGAAACAGCCTAGAAACATTTTTAAAAAACAAACAGAAAGCAAACAAACGAACAAATCAAACTCCACAGTAAGATGAACAGATTTCAAATTAACAGCAGTCTAAAAAATCTTCAACTAAAGGTTTTTGTATAGCTGAGAATATGGTAAAAAGTTAAAGCATGATTTACGAGTTACTTCTTGCTACAGTGCATATAGTTCCTTGGTGTTTTCCCTACAATGTCTTTGATTATTTAGTCTACCTCTTTTACTTTATTTTCAAGTCATGATAGTCTGTATTGTACTTCATTCGTTTTATTTGCAATGATATCTTTTGATTCTGTAGTTTAGCTATTGGGGATTTCAATTCCATATGCATGGTAGCTTGAGTTGCCATCAGTGTTTCTAATTATTGAATGTCACTCTCAAGTATTGCGTTTTCTCATCATTTACATCAAGCTTTTTGTGTGCTTTATTGTACATTTTATTTTCCTTACACTTCTTTATTTTAACTTCACTAAACTGTTTCCTTTTATCTTCTAGAAATTCCTTGATATATTTAATGATGTTTATGATTATTTTTTATATATTGTGTTCTGGGATTCATAAAGGCAACTCACATTGGATATAGTAATGAGAGTCTTTGTAGAAAGGAAACTGGCTTGACTTTTCACATCATTTATAATTTTCAATGGTTTCTGGACAAATGTACTCCTTCTAAGTCTAATATACACACGGAAGTTGGGGTATTAGAAGGTGTGTGGAGGAAGACTGAGCCTACAGTGTGAAAATTTCAAGGGAGCAATAAAGTTAAGTAGACATAAAGACTTCTGTTGGTGTAGAAGATGTACATACTGGTTCAAGATTAGAATGTAAGATTGGGGCTGGAGAGATGGCCCAAACTTTAAAGGCTAGGCTCACAACCAAAAATATAGTACGTGAGGTTGGATTTTGCTAAGTGGAGAGCCTAGATGCAGTACAGGAGGGATCTGTGGGTGGTGGAATATCCTTCAGCATCCTAGAGGCTGGTATTGGCACAGTACAAAGTAGCCAGACTAGACTAGGGTGCAGATGTAATATCTAGGCTGAATATATATACTCTGTTACATGTACACCTACATGACAGAAGAGAGCATCAGGTAAAAAGGTCATCAGATTTGCAGATAGATGATTATGAGCCACCATGTGGTTTCTGGGAGTTGAGCTCAAGACCCTTTGACTATCAGCCTGTGCTGTTACCTGCTGAGCCATCTTTGCAGCCCCATATGTACCTCTGCCAAATGACTGTGTAGTGTTAGACCAACTTTCTTCTCAGGCCACGTATTTATGGTGTTATAAATATTTCTACTTTTTACTTGTTAAGTTCACCAGACTTTGTTGTCTTTCTAGTATAATGTTTTAAAAATATTTTTTTCTGTTTTCTCTTTAGTTTTTTCGTTTAACTAATTAACTCATTGCGCTTTATGTTTAGTTGTGACAAAGTTCTTGGTTCCTAAGGTCCAATGTCATATTTATTGTTGTTTAATATTTTTGGTTTGTCTTCATTGGAGTCCATTTGTAGCAATTTCCTCATGTTTTATTAATTAAAACTGATATTTCTAGTGTTTACCAATTACAAAAGTGCTTCAATAAGTAACAACATCCTGAGCTTATTTGAGAAATAAACAAATATTGAGAGTTTTCTGGCAATATCACATGAAATGTATATGCAGAAAGCAATGTTCCTTTTACACATAAAATATATCACTCAAAAATACTTCATTTTGGTATTTTCTATTTTTTAAATATTTGATCACATGAAAATGATTTATTAAACATATATCTTAATTAGCTATTACTCATATACATATATATATATATGTTAGAAATTGCATGAATAAATATATAGACATATGTGTCACAAAAGCAAAGATGACAAAAACATAGCCATTGATATAAATATTTTAATATGACAACTATACAAGAAATATACAGGAAATATGCAGTATACAGAATGAGGAAGTAAAGTTAACAAAGATTTAATTAAGTCTAGTAAATTTTTAATTTCTTATGAAATATGAAAATGTATAGAAAATTTTCTGAAAATTTAAATCTGGATAAACAGAAAATAATAAGAATATAATCATAACAAATTAATTGTATATTCTTTAGATGCCTATTTTTATTGGGAACAAATTAATGCATGACAATGTTTTGAGAATCTTTGGAATAATCATTTGGAATAGAGAGGATTTCACCCATAAACCATAGAAAAGATTGTTCCTCAAAGGCTTCTATCTAGGGTATACTTTATATTCTCCTTTAATTCTTTTTATTTTTTAATATTTTATCTATTTTATGTGTATAAATGTTCTATACGCATGTACACCTACAGGCCAGAAGAGGGCATTAGATGCTTGTGAGCCACCATGTAGTTGTCTGGAATTGAACTCAAGACCTCTGGAAGAGCAGACAGTGCTCTTAACCACTGAGACATCTCTTTGGTTGAAAACCCAAAGACAAGTGACAAGAAACTCTATTGGTAATTGATGATTCACTGTCTTGTTCACAGACAATCAACTTTTCACTGTAGTGATAGGGCATAAAGAGTCAGAGACCTCTCCTAAGAGTTTTTACATACATATATGCGTGTGTGTGTGTGTGTGTGTGTGTGTGTGTGTGTGTGTGTAGATCTGTGTAAGTATAATTTGCTCAGCCTGTATAATGCTAGTTGTTTGTGCATATTCAGTATTGATCATTAGGTATTGGATAGCTAGATGGTGTTCTCCTTCCTTGTGGAAAATATTTCTCCTACTCTAAGCATCCTTATTTATCTGCAAGTCTTTGTGTAAGACTGAGTCTTTGTGAGCATCCTTGACCCATTCTAGCTTGACTACTGGTGTTGTCCTTGTTCAGCGTATGTTTAGTCACCATGTTGATGAGACATTATGGGGTTAGATTTCAATATATGTAACAGACAGATTTGCAAAGGAAACCTCTGATTCTAGGACTCTGACAATTTCTGCTACAAATGGATATCATTAAAAAAGACCACAACCAATAAAGATGCAGAATTGTGAGGTCCAATTACAAGGGATATATCTGCAATACTACATACCTACACCAACATTATTGTGGAAAAATCAGTAGAGAGAAGTTAAGAGTTACTTTACTGCTTGGATTTTGACCTCTACGTAAGAGGAAAACTAAAAACTCATTACCCATGTCACCACTTTCGAGTGTTAAGACACATTTCAGAGTGGACTCTGATAAAAACACATATATTGTATTTTTCTAATCTGATACCATTTATACTTTAAATAAAATGTAAATTTTATTTACATATATTCTCCAAGACAGTTTCTTATTATTAGGTTTTAGTGCATATATTCCATTTAATAATGTGACATTCATGACTATTTTGTTTTGTATGCAATTTAAACAACAACGATTTGTAACTGTAAACATTTATATTAAAGACACATTTTATTTCTGAACCTAACCAGAGATTCTTTCACATCCTTGTTCCGTAGGCTGTAAATCAGAGGATTTATCATGGGTATAATGAGTAGGTAAAAGACTGAGGTCATTTTGTCTTGGTCTAGAGAGTAGGCAGAACTTGGTCTGAAATACATGAAGAGCATGGTCCCCTGGAAAATCCCAACTGCAGTCAGGTGGGAGGCACAGGTGGAGAAAGCTTTGAAACGGCCCCCAGCAGAGCTAATCTTTAAGACAGATGAGATGATGTAACAATAAGAGACAAGGACTCCTGAGATGGTGCTCAGTTCAATGAATCCAAAAAGGGTAAATACAACCAGCTCATTAATTTGTGTGTCAGAGCAGGAAAGGAGGTAAAGTGGTGGTAAATCACAGAAGAAATGATTAATCTGGGTAGAACCACAAAAACATAAACTGAATGCCGATGTTGTATGGATCAAACCATCTACAGCACTTGCCAGGTAAATTAATGTTAAGAATTGGTAGCACACTTTGCTGGACATGTCCACAGCATAAAGCAAGGGGTTACTGATGGCCTTATATCGATCAAAAGCCATCACGGCCAGCAGCATACATTCAACATCTATAAAAACGTAGACAAACAAGAGCTGAAGGAAACAGCCAATAAAAGTAATTGAATGTTTCTCAGCAAGTAGGTCTACCAGCATCCTTGGTCCAACAGCAGTGGAATAGCAGAGGTCAGAGAAAGAGAGGTGGCTGAGGAAGAAGTACATTGGGTTGTGAAGATGGGTATCCATCCTGATCAATGTGATCATTCCTAAGTTTTCCAACAGGACAGTGAGATAAACAACCAGAAACACCATGAATGAGACTATTTTCATGTCATGCTTACTTGTAATTCCCAAGAGAAGGAATTCTGGAAATGAAGAACAGTTCTCTTTGTCCATTTTTCTATGCTCTTGGTCTAAGTGATCAGAAAAGTTGTCAGTGTTGTATTAGTGTAGGTTTTTTTTTTGGGGGGTGGGGTTGGGGATTAGATGGGTATACCAAAAACCAAAACATAATGCCATTTTAGGTAGTTTACTAAGTATACTGAGGAAGTATCCCAGACAAAGTGTATTAGGTCTACCTTAAAAAAACTTTGATTAAAAGAAATTTTTCAATGGTAGAAATTTTATCCACATTGACTTACATGTGCATGTATTCTTTTATCTCTTTTACTTGACTAAGACTTTGCCATTCAGTATTAGTAAATGCTTTTGAAGGAAACAAAAGCTTTTAACAATCTAGTATAATAGAAATGAAATATCAAATTAACTAGCATGTCAACAAAGTCAAAGTTACTGTATTTAAGGGCCTTAATGTTATTTGCTATACTATTTGACTTAATTCATTAGGCAACATAGCCAATTTATCATATAATAAATGAATTTTTTCTAGCATTGTTTGAGGTTTATAGCATTTGCTGTAAATGAGAAATGATTTCGTTAAAAGGTTGCCCACTCTTCAAAGGTGCATAATATCTTAACTACTGTTTATTCACCTAGACCTAAACTATCTTTGAGAGACTAAAAAAAAAAAAAACTGAAAAATGAATTGTGAGCAACTGATTGCAATGAAAGCCGTTGCACATTTTTGGATTATAAATTGACTTTTCACTTCTCTAAAAATATGAACAGAAAAAAACTGCTTCATTTTCTGTTTCCTATGTTAGCATGTGAATTTGTGTGCTCACATCCTGAGGTGTCTTTGAGTTTCTTTATGGTTGCATGAGAAGCCAAATGGAGATTGTGATGTAAAATCCCAAAATAATGTGGTTAATGATACGAAGATGTAAGTTCTTATATACTGTTATCACTGAGTTTGAACTTTTATTACCTTTTACATGAAATTATAAGAAATTACTAAGTTGCCCCCACACATCATAGTTACATGGCATTTCAAAGGAAATTGTATATTAATAAAATATTTTTTAAAATGTCTTAACACATGTAGACTATTATATACTTTTACCAAGCTTATATAAGCAAATAAAGACATGCGAACTCACCTAATAATTCTCAGGATTAATGTAAGTACACAAGCTAATTAAACCACATATTTATCTATTCTTCAACCATGTTACTGATGTTTCAAAGAAATTACAATGCTATTTTTCATCTACTTTTCTAAGTAGCTATCCATAAACCTACCTGAACCAAATGAGTCTTCCCTTCCTTCCTTGCAGTGACAGTGCAACCTAGATGATTCACATTTATTTTCACCTGGGACTTTTGGGATAGAATTCCCTTGAGTCCAAGCCTTCATATTTTGCCTTATTCTAACATGATACTTAATTAGCTTCCCGTCTCAGTATTTTCTTGGGAATACTCAACAACTGTATTACTGGATGCCATCTTCATACTTTATGCTTCACCCTGCCTACGAGTAATAGACACTGACTAAAACTTACAGGGGAATGTAAACATATATAAAACAAGTTTCGACTGAGTTACCAGACATTGGAGAAGGGATGCAATTCTCTGTGTAGCCTATAGAGCAGGTGAGCCATGGGCCTGGGAGAGCTAGCCTGAAGCAAGCATGAGGTCCAGATGTGTCTAAACCCTGAAAATACCATCTTGAGATGAGCACAACTAAGAACCATTCCCTTCCTGTTCTGGGCCTGCACGCTCCCTTGTGGTGCACACATTTTAGTGCCCAGGTTTCAGACCGAAACCTCCTATTTCCTTATAAGGATACTATGGGCTAACTGTTGCACACTGTACTGGAAGGAATGAAGCTTAGCTGGAAGGAGGTGAAACAGCTCACTCCTTCATTAGGAATAATAAGGGCCATATTGGAGAAGTCAAGCATGGCAGCAAATGCTTTTAATCCCAACAGTAGGGGAGGCAGAGGCCAGCCTGGTATACAAAGAAAGTCCAGGACAGCCAAGACTGCACAGAGAAACCCTGTCTCAAAAAAGGAAAGCCAAAATGCCAAGTCATTGTTTCATAAAAACTGAAAAATGATAATTGTAAATATCGTTTTGAAACAAACAGTTCCAAAAAGGATAGACAACACATTTCTGAATAATAAAAACTAATGGTATTACCATCCCAGATTTCAAGGTATGTTTTAGATATATGTAATAAAAACAGCATGCTACTGACATGAATAAGATACATTGATCAATGGAATAAATTGTAGGATATAAGTCAAAAAAACCTATTGCCACCTGGATAAAAGGCAGCATCTTCAACAAAATGGTATGGGTCCAACTGTATAACTGCATATAAAGGCATGAAACAAAAAGCCCAGGGAAAGTGAATTTTCACAATTTTCATTGTGAGTGTAAGTCATTGGCTAAGGCTGAGGTGCTGAGGGTGTTTCATTTGCATGGAGAGGAATTCCCCTCTGCTAACTGGACATGTCCTTATAAGGAAATAGGAACCCTTAACCTGAAGCTGGGCCACAGGCTATGAGAATACGTCAAGGGTGACCGAGATGGGGATCACAAGGCTAAGTGTATCAGGACCTGCAGGCCCAGAGCACAGAGCAGCAGTCCTTACTCCTGCTGACCTCAAGATGTGACTTTCCAGGGTTTGGACACGTCTTGACCTCACTCTTGCTCTGAGATGGCTCACATGGCTGCAAGGATCACCTGCTCCATAGTAGACACTACCTTCTAGCATATAAAACCGCAGTATGAGGAATTAGCTATCATTTGGGGAGTCACTGGTGTGTAGAGTCATCATTGCAGACTGTTCACAATACTTTTAGCTACCCTGCAAAACCTGACTTTAAGATGCTAATGCACTAATGCTGAAAACAACACATATTTTTGTCACAGATCAAGCATAAATCGGCTGATAATCACTTAGAAGTGTCATTCTCTTGGCTAGCGCTTATGCTGCTAGAGTGTGTGAGCAATACTGGAGAGGAAAATAATCATCAATTTTACCCAGTTGTGAACCTTGCGAGCCACGACAATTGCTTGCCTGACAAATATGCCCACTGTGAAGTAATGATGTTAGTGTTATTGGAGTAACCAGCTACTTTCTGATTGTATTTAGGTTCTGCTTTAAGGGATAAAACCTGTTTCTGGCACTCTTAAAGAGACCAATTAACTGTAGATAGTTCATAGGTCTCAGTGGAGAGCTTGGTTTATTATTTCCTATATGGAGCTAATGGTAAAATTACTCTTAAAAACTTACCAATAAATCCATACCTAAAACATCTCTCAAACCTCACCAGAGAAGCTTCCCCTACAGTACATGACAACAAATCAGAAACTTTCAATTGGTGAACATGTATAGAAAAAGAGAATGTGGAGTTCTCAACGCTGATGGGACCTCTACATCACACTGCGCTCTCTCTCTCTCCCTCTCTCTCTCTCTCTCTCTCTCTCTCTCTCTCTCTCTCTCTCTCTCTCTCTCCCTCTCTCTCTTTCTCTCTCTCTCTCAAGACTTGTATATCACTGCAGCAGGGGAGGAAAAAAGATTATAAGAACCAGAGGTGGTGAATAATGACACCATGAAATATACTTTCTAGACACAACAGGGTATTGCAGATGTGAAAGTGTCACAGGGAATGTGGCATCATGCACAAGTCTGAAGGAGCTCAAGTCAAGACAAAAATCCCAGTGTAGAGAGGGGAACGAAATCCCACCAGCTGAAAGCTTTTTGGCATTTGATAGCTATTTGAGAGGTAGAGTCTTTTTTTTTTTTTTTCTTTAATGGAGTGAGCCCAGGTAGGTCACTAAAGGGTAGAGAAGGCCTACTCCCAAGTCTATTTGCAAAGCAAAAACTGGATTTCAGGGAAGAATGGGGCAGAAAACTGAAAGTTTGTGGAGGGCAGTGAGTCTGTATGTGTGAGGTGCTAAGGGAGTGTGATCAAAATATGTTCTAAATACCGTGTTTGAAGTCCCCTTTTTTTTTTTATTTTGTGAAAGTGAGTTTATTTGAGAAATGTATATGTATGTACTTCATGTACATACTTCATGTACAATTTGATATAGTATGAGAAAAAGTGTTAATAATAAGTAGTTTGAACACATGAATATTGAGGTTTATATACTGCAGTAACATAATTTATAATAATTAAGTATACAAACTATAAAGTTATGTCAAACAGTGAAATGCCCTAGTGCATATCCCTGTGGCAGACAATGTGTGCCAAAAATATAATGAAGTAACATATACTACATATACATTATATATTATATATATTTACAAATGTTACTTACATATTATATATATATTACTTATAAATATAAATATATATATATAATAAAGTACATGTTTAGTCTGAGGATGGTATGTTACACCTTTTACATTTTTTAAATTTATTATAATTTATTCACATTACATCCCAATTGTTATCCCCTTCACACTTATCTTCCCACTGTTCCCACCCTTCATTCCTTTTCCTTCCTATTCCCCTCCCCTAGTCCTCTGATGGTGAGGATGTGGCTCCTCCCCCTCCTTCTGACCACAGTCTATCAAGTCTCATCAGGATAGCCAGCATCCACCTCCTCCTCGGTGTGGCCAGAAAGGTCACCCCTCTAAGGGGAAGTGATCAAATATGGAGCACCAGAGTTCTTGTTAGAGGCAATACCTGCTGCCTCTCTCCACTTACTTGGAGAATAAGCTGTCCATCTGCTACATCTGAACAGGAAGTCAAGGTTCTTTGCATGCATTTTCCTTTGTTGGTGCATCAGTTTGTGTAGTTCCCACTCCCCTGGTCCAGATCCACAGGCCTTGATAGTCTCCTTGTGGAGACTTCTAGGTCCTTCCATCACTTCACTCTTCCATACAACTCTTAGCTTTCCACTGAGTCCAACTTTGAGTCCCACATCTGTTCTGATCTCCAACTGAGTGGAGTGTCTCAGAGGATATCAATTCAGGGTTAATATCCACTTATAAGTGAGTATATAACATGTCTGTCTTTCTGGCTCTTGATTGCCTCACTCAGGATGATCTTTTCTAGTTTCATCCATTTGCCTTCAAGTTTCAAGACTTCTTTGTTTTTAGTAGCTGAGTGGTATTCCATTGTGCAAATGTACCACAGATTTCAGTTTAGTTTTTGTTTGTTTTATCCATTTCTCAGTTGAGGGACATCTAGGTAGTTTTCAGATTCCGGCTGTTATGAATATAGCTGCTATTAAGAAGTTGAGCAAATGTACTCGGCTATATGCCTAGGAGTGGAATAGCTGGGTCTTGAGGTAGAACTTTTCCTAATTTTTCAAGAAAGCACCAGACTGATTTCCAAAGTGCTTGTACAAGTTTGCCCTCCCACCAGCAATGGAGGAGTGTTCCCCTTTCTCCACATCCTCGCCAGCATGTGCTGCCACTTGAGTTTTTGATCTTAGCGATTATGATAGGTGTAAAATGGAATCTTAGAGTCATTTTTATTTGCATTTCCCTGATGACTAAGGACGCTGAGCATTTCTTTAAGTGTTTCTCAGCCACTCAATATTCCTATGCTGAGAATTCTCTGTTTAGCTCTGTAGCCCATTTTTTAATTGGATAATTTGGTTTGATGATGTTAATTTTCTGGAGTTCTTCATATATTTTGGGTATTAACCCTTTGTCAGATGTAGGGTTGGTGAAGATCTTTTCCCAGTCTGTAGGCTTTCGTTTTGTTCTGTTAACAGTGTTCTTTGCCTTACAGAAGCCTTTAAGTTTCATGAGGTCTCATGAGCTGTTGTCAGGGAACAGTTGTCTCCTGTGCCGATGACCTCAAGGCTTTTCCCTACTTTTTTCTTCTAACAGTTGTAGTATGTCTAGGTTCATGTTGAAGCCTTTTTTTATTCATAAAGTACAATATTTTATTTAATATTAGCCCTTTTGTATACTCTCATTTTTTAAATTACTGTCTTTATATTTTTTATTGTTTTATTTTTGACTTGTTCACTTTACATCCTGAATGTAGCCCACTCCCTCATCACTCCCAGTTCCACACTCCCTCACTTATCTCCCTTCCCCCTCCCCTGGTCCCCAGAAAGGGAGAACCATCCTCTCCTAATATCTGACCTCAGCCTATCAAGTCTCAACTGGACTGCATGTGTTCTCTTCCTCTATGGCCTGGCAAAGGCCACTCAACCAGGGGAAAATTATCAACATCTGGGCACCAGAGTCCATGTCAGAAGTAGTCCCTATTCCCCATATTATGGGCCCCTAAAGGAGACAATGCTGCCTATCTTCCACATCTGAGCAGAGAGTCTTGATTCTCACCATGCATGGGCCTTGATTGGTGCATCAGTCTATTCAGCAATCCCTCCTCTGCCCAGATTTTGGCTCCATTGGCCTCCTAGAGGAGCTCTTGACCTCTTCAGGTCCTTCTATTCCCCAGCTCTTCAATAAGACTCCCTGTGCTCCACCCTGACCTTTGGCTGTGACTCTCAGCATCTGCTTGGACCTGCTGCTGGGTGGAGTTTTTCAGATGACCTCTATGGTAGGCTTCATTCCAACATCTGTTCTATTTGCCATTCCGAATGAGAACTAAGCATTCTCCCTAAGGTCCCCCTTATTAGTGAGCTTCTTTAGGTCTGTGTATTGTTATGTTGAGGTCTTTTATCAACTTAGACTTTAGTTTTTTATGCATGAATCTATTTGAATTTTTCTACATATAGACATCCAATTTGTTTCCTTTTTTTCTTTTCTTTTTTTTTTTTTTTTGGATGTAAACCTTGTATTATAATAAATTTGGCTGGGTATAAATATCTCATATTAGAGTAGAAATATATATATATATAAACATATATATACATATATATAATGTATGTGTATGAAGAATAATCTGAGATTTGAATTCTATACCAATGTATCAGAATTATACTTATTTTACATCAATATATAAAATTATATACCAATGAATTAAAAATAACCTTATTTGTCAGTCAGAATGTCGGCCGTGAATTGAGAAGTAAATTCTATAATCTACCTTTTGTTTTATTGTCCATCTATATTTCTATATCCCCCATTCTTTATTTTCAGCTCCTATCTCCTTACCTATGAAAGAAAGATAAAGGAAAAGAGAAACAACCCTGAGTCCAGCCTAGTTTTCTCTCTGTATAAGACCAATCATAACTTATAACCAACTCCTGGTGAAAATAAACATCTTTAGACCAAGAGAGCAAACAGAAACCTACCCAATCCCTCTTAGAGGAAATGGATGTCATTCTTTTAAGGTTTCTTCAGGATCAGTTATGGCAAATACCTTTGAAGGAGCCTAAATAAAAATTGGGAAAATGGTTAAGCAAGTCAAGGATAGCATTCGTGGTCCATTTTCTAAATGTTGAGAAATTCCAGGCTTAATAGGAGTCCTGTGAGGAACAGTGTAAAATGCTGGACCAATTGGTATCAGAACGGCATCCTGGCAGCTGCCCTGTTCTGATGGGTAACAGCAGCTGAGGCACCTGGTGCTGCAACATGAAGGATGCAGGTTGTCAGTGTCCAGCATGCTGAGAGGAAAGAAATCTGTCAGGACTGATCCAGAGTCAGTGTCCGGTTCTTTTGTTTTGAAAACATAATTTCTCACAAGCATTATATGGTTCTAACATTTTAATTGTATGAGGTGTATGAGCAGAGAACCAGCCTTAATTGTTCTAATTTGTTTCTTAAAGGAATCTTCAGGTGAAGACTTTGTAATTCCATGATGGCCTGATTGTCTTTGGTTCCATCTAGTGTCTAAAAGTTGTAAAAACTCTGGTTCTGAGGCTAACGTGTTGGCTTTTGTCTTTTTGACTCCTCAGATGTAAGAGCTTACCCATGTGTTTCTCCTCACATAGAGATCTACCTGATGTCAGTCATGGTTTTTATCTCTCTTCTGTCAATGGTTGTCTTTTTTTTATAATTTTCTATAAAGCCTTGGATCTCAATGCATTTTTAATAAATCATCCAATTATTAGAGAATTGGGTTATCATGTTTTCTACAAAGAGGAAGCTTAACAAAGCTAAAGAGATATTTTTATATCACAGAGTAATATGATCATAAGTATTTATACTTTTTAATTTAAATTCATTGGATTGTAACAAGGAAAGCAAATTCAGAAAATATGCTTCAACGATTAAATTATTAAACATTCAAAAACTTGAATAAAATTATTATCCAAGTGAATACTAAGTTTCTGAGAAGCTCCCTCTTCTCAGAAAACAGGGTTTCTTAGTAATATTTACCTAAGATCTCCTGAATCAATGTAAGAAAACAATTATAAATAAACAGTACTGATATTTTACAGTAACAGTTTACTTTTTCTTCTTACATTTGAAACAATTCAGTTACAAAATTTACATCTTAAATATTTTACTAATTACAAAGAACTTTTATTGAGGACAAATATTTTTTGTAAGACTTCAGGTGATTAAAATAACCCCAGGACTAGAGACGTAGCTCAGTGTTCTACCATGCTTGAGTCCTTAAAGTTAGTTACCTGTTCTGAAGAAAACAACAAAGGGAAATAACTGGACTATTACTGAGAACTATAATTATCTGTTCCAGTAATTAACACTGACAGTATTTCAGTAATTACCAATGTATTTACAGGACCACATCCCCCAGTGGCAGTAATCCCATTAGATATCCCCAGGAATCCTTGATAAGACACACTTGGGATCTCACTTGTTAGACCCCCAATGTCAAGAAAATGTAGTAAAAGGCATTCACCGTTCTGTGAAGTTATTCATTTAGTCTATTGGAAAGCAGTCCTTTCCTTGGTAAGTCATTTTGTGGGATTTAAATAGGTTTTCATTGCACAAAAACTAGTTTTTTTTTTTTTGTGGGTCTGAGATAAAGAAAAATGATGAATCATGACAAAATGGTAGGAAAATATAAGTATAAATTGCTTTGTCTACAAGAGTAATTTGTTTCTACTTTTCCTGATAACTATTGTGTAATTATCTGTAACATCTTTGTGTAAATACACATTATGTTACAGATAAGAATTTACCCATTCTGTCTGTCCAACAATTTCAAATATTTTATGTTGTAATTGAACATTGTTTGTTTTATGTATGGAAAGATTTTTGTGAGTTTGATTTATAATTAGACTTCTGAAAATTTGAGAATTTCCATCTTCTGCTTCTTTTCTTTTTGTTCCTTCTCCTGTTTCCACCACTACCACAATACATGTTTTATCTGAACATGCCAGGACTTGCTGTCACTATATTCTGGGAAAATGAAAAGCTTTTCCCACACTTCAGCCTGTCTCATGTGACCTAACCATGAAATCTTGAGAAACCTGATGTTTGTTCCTCCTTCTTGTCTCTGACTAAATTTAATTTAGCATGCAATTTAATTCATGCTTGACAACTTCTAGCAAAATGTCTTTTTATGCTATTCTAAGCATCAACCTGGCATGTAATATGAATAAAAAAGCAGTTTATGCAAAGCTTATAATACATCATACAACTGTGGATCATATTTTTATCTCAATTTTTTGTTAACTTCTTTAACCTCAAATTTTCTGTTTCTTCATTTTTCCATCTATAAGAGAAGTCAGACAATGGTAGTAAGTTTTGCATATATTTTAAGTTGTTTTGGTGACAAGTCAATAAGCTACAGCAAAAGTATTTGTAATTTGGCACTATGCATAAAAATCCTTATATATCAAGTAGTTACTGTTGGTAAAGCTGTGAAAGCATAATTAAAATACACTTTTCTGTATGTTAGAGTGTCTATAGAGTGAGTCATGATGAAGAAAAAAAAAGAAAATGGAAGGATTAAGAGATTATAAATGATAGACAGACAGACTGACAGGTGACCAATGTACAGACACAGATATATGAGTAGATAGATAATTCTGTAACTTAATTTACACTATAATCTATAAGGTAACATTGACATGTCTACAGTAATTCTGTACTGAGATATACAAAGTTATATAACATGAATGTAGCTAAAATTGATTCTAACTTAATTCATACTATCTAAAAATTAATGTCTTTGCTAATATATTGATAGCTTAAAAGCAGACAAATGATAAATATTTTTCCACTATCCTGATAGAATGTGTTAAACCTTTACACTCTATCATGATAACTTAAATTTCTGCTAATGTACCTTCTGGTCTCTAACGTTAACATGTTGTGGTGCAATTTTAATCATTAAATATGAAAAGCATCATCTTCATTATTGAGACTACCTTACCACTTATTACACTAATGAATAAATGATCCAGAAACATTTATGTTTCTAATCATGGCTTTGAATGCTTCATTCTTTTTTTATATTTTCTAAAACTATTTTCATTATTGAGTACAGATTTCCTTTACTTCAAAACTGAACTGCATGAAATCATTCAAATACTTCATTGTATACCTCTTAAATACCCTGAAAGCAGAGAAACATTTATTGGCAGACTTCTAAGATACAATTTGTTTCCAGTTATAATAAAGTTGTCAGCTATTTTGTTAGTTACTTGATTGATTCATGAGAGTGCCAGATGATTTAAAGTCATTAGAACCTTATTTCTGACCAAGTGTTGCAAAACTTTATTCAGTCAACTAATTAATGTTTAGTGGATATTATTTTATCTTTTCTTTTTCTTTTTTTATACATGCCTTCTCTGTGTAGCCATGGCTGTCCTGGACTCACTTTGCAGACCAGACTGACTTCAAACTCACAGAGATCCACCTGCTTCTGCCTCCCTGAGTGCTGTGATTAAAGGTGTGCACCACCATGTCTAGCTTGTGGGTATTACTTTTAAGTAAGCATTGTTATTTTTTTTTACCAAAGATACAAAAACAAGTGATCAGCATAATCAACATTTTTAAATATATGACAAAGACTTATAGGATCACATTAAATTTTATATTGCTGGACTATACACAATTTATAGTTTCTGAAAACTGATTTAATTTCATTAATAATGCCTCTGATTTCTAGCTGAAAAATATAAATGACTAGTTTATGTTTTGTTATACAATTCCATCGACACTTACAAAAATGAGCCATTTGTCTTTGTTAGAATTATTACTATTGCTGTAGTGATTCACCGTGTTCAAAGCAACTTGTGTTTTATTTATTTATTTATTTATTTATTTATTTATTTATTTTCTGAAAAAGGAATTTATTTATTTAAAAAAAAAAATTTTTTTAAAGATATTGGCCCACTCTGTGGCCCTGGCTAACCGGCTATTTACTGTGTTGCCTGGGCTGACCTTGAACACAGGGAACAAAGCATGGGCATTTCTGTTGTTCATATTCTAGCTCCCAGTTCGGCTATGCCAGCCTGACTGATCTTTGGCTCACTGGTTCTCCTGGTTCTGTTGTTTCCAGCCCTGGGCTAGAAGGTCTGGCTCAGCTCCAGAAATGGACCTGCTGGGGGGCAATGAGAGAGTGAAGGAAAGACAAACACACAGATACACAGAGATGCTGGGATCGGGTAGACAGAAGCACTCCAGCCTGCTTATTATGATATGCAGTTGAACGGAGCAGTGAGGCTATTGCATACAGCTAAATAAGGAACCGGGATTATTACACACAGTTATGCAGCTAGACAAGTAGGTGGATTTAGCTGATCTCAGGAGCAGCAGTCTCTGTAGGCTAACAGTATTTAGCTGTGTGTATGGAACGGTACACACACTATCATCATTGGCACCACAGACCAGAGGAAGGCTCTGCCATCCCTCTGAACCTCACCCCAGGTAAGGGACGGGGTGACTTTGACAGTTTCTCATGGGCCTGAGATAATGAGGTCCTCCAAATGGCCGGGCCCATGTCAACAACACACATCCTCCCACTGACACATTCCAGCTTTCAACAAAGGACATCAGGGAAGGAACTTAAAAAGTGCAGGAACCTGGCAGCAGGAGTGATGCAGAGGCCGTGGTAGGGTGCTGCTTACTGGCTTGTTCAATTTTCTTTCAGAACTCAGGACCACAAAATCAGTGGTAGACCTACCCACCTTCAGTTGGGCTCTCCCACAATATCAGTAATTAAGTAAATGCATAAGTCTTGTTTGCAGTACAGTATTATGGAGGAATTTTCTCGATCAAAGGTCCTTTCTCCCCTCCAATGACTGCAGCTTGTGACAAGTTCACATAAAATAGACAGCATAACATGCATGTAACTTTTAAACCTTGAGGTTTGGAAAGCCAGAAGAAATGGAAGCTGACTGTTTAAAAATTCTTGTCAAAAAATACTAGAGGTATCAATTTAAATACTGAGTTTTGTTTAACATAATTCTTTCATTAATGGCATCTTTATTTTTTTTTTTACCATAGTACTATAGTATATTTAAGTACAAAAGAGTAAACAAAATCATGCATTGTTTTAACATAGTGCAGGAAAAGCCAAGTGTCCAATGCCAGAATGGGAAATGAATCAAATAACACAAAGCGACTTTCACTTCTAGCATCTACTAAAATCTGAACTATATCTATAATATTTTATGTTAGGAAATAGTTTGGGCATACATTTTATTTATTTACTAACTCCTATAAATAATAAAATAACCTTATTCCGAATTATCTCTTTCTTTCCTCCTGCTTCATACTTTTAAGATTTTAGTCTTCTCAAAACAAAAAAAAACAAAGACCTACATATAAATGGAATTTACAAATGGAAACTACACCCTGGTCACTGAATTTATCTTGTTAGGTTTTCCAACAAGGGCTGAACTCCAAATCGTCCTGTTTCTTGTTTTCCTGACATTGTATGGCATGATCTTAACAGGAAATATTGGCTTGATGCTGTTAATTAAGACAGACCCACACCTTCAAACGCCTATGTACTTTTTCCTCAGCAACCTCTCCTTCGTGGATCTCTGTTATTCCTCGGTTATTGTTCCCAACATGCTCGTCAATTTCCTCTCAGCAAAGAAATCTATTTCTTACCTCGGTTGTGCTCTACAGTTTTATTTCTTCTGTACATTTGCTGATACTGAGTCCTTTATCTTGGCAGCCATGGCCTATGATCGCTACGTTGCCATCTGCAATCCTTTGTTGTACGCAGTTGCAATGTCCAGGAGTCTGTGCAGATGGCTGATTGTGCTTTCATATGTTGGTGGCAACATGAGCTCCCTGGTTCATACATCCTTTGCTTTCGTTCTGAAATATTGTGACAAAAATGTCATCAATCATTTCTTCTGTGACCTACCTCCTCTGCTGAAGCTCTCCTGTACAGACACGTCCATTAACGAGTGGCTGCTTTCCACCTATGGGAGTTCGGTGGAGATCATCTGTTTCTTCATCATCATCGTTTCCTACTTTTTCATCCTTCTTTCAGTCTTGAAGATACGCTCCACAAGCGGGAGAAAGAAAACCTTCTCCACATGTGCCTCCCACCTGACCTCGGTGGCCATCTATCAGGGCACGCTTCTCTTCATTTATTCTCGGCCCAGCTCCCTCTATTCCCCTAATACTGATAAAATCATCTCAGTGTTCTACACCATTATCATCCCGGTGTTGAACCCACTGATTTACAGTTTGAGAAATAAAGACGTAAAAGACGCTGCCAAGAAAGCTCTAAGGTCCAAAGTACAATCTCCATGACAAAATGTGCTTCAGGATTCATCCAACTACAGATGCATCAGCGGGAACTTGTAGCAACATGGCGCCACAAAATGTAGACATTTTCTACCGTTACAACCGTTCAAACATTGTTCAACAACACAGTCAAATGCATTTCTTCTCCATTCCAACTAATGCGCACTTTAAGGAGTTAAAAGTGAAGCTGAGTGTGATGTGGTACATTTTAAATTCAAGGATCTCAAAGGCGAACGTAGAGACAGGAGGATCATGATTTGACAATGTGGACATCCTGGATTACTCTCCTCCTCACTCTCCTCTCCTCCTCTCCTCTCCCTTCCTTTCCTTTCTTCTCCTCCTTTCTTTCACCTCCCTTCTGAGGATTAATGCATTGTGTCTATAATGTGCACAAGGGCTAGAAGTTAGCTCTGTACTTAAGAGACTACACAGCAAGCTTAATGACCTGAGTTCAATTTCCCAGGAAGAGAGAAGCAAGGCCTATAAATTTGCCCTCTGATCTCCACATATGTATTGTGGCATTTGAATGCCCAGACGAAGGCATATACACAGGGCACATGATAGATAGATAGATAAATAGATAGATAGATAGATAGATAGATAGATAGATAGATAGATAGATA
>CAJRSG010021687.1:206418-216587 GCA_907169655.1 Acomys percivali | reverse complement strand
ACACACACACACACACACACACACACACACACACACACACACACACACAGCTTAATGGGCCACTCTAGTGGGAGCTTAGAAGACAACAATATCAAATCAGTACTGAAGACAGTATTGAAAACACTTGGCTAATGTGTTTTCAAAAAAAGCCCAGAAATTCTCTCAGGAAATGTAATAGGGACAATCCCTGTCATATTTTGTCCAAGAGTCTGGCTTCAGTCTGTCTATGCCCTGAAGCCAGAGTAAAGCTGAGTTCGGAGATGGTGAACTGTTTTCAGGGTGATACTGACATAAGCAGAAGTGCAAGGTAACAAAATCAACACCACCACAGAAACAACCCCTACCGCACCAGGAGAAGATGAGTGCACTCAGATAAACTTCATTCCATGAAGGCTCCACTGTCTGCAGAACCAGGTTCATTTAAAGAAAAAAGCTTAAATAGAAGGCTTTTCCCAGGAATTTCCAATTTCTTAGCAAAGTGTTTCTCCATATTCATCACACAGATGAAGGCAAACGCTAGTCTGAACCACGTTGAGGTAGTCATGGAGGGAAGCTAAGACCAGGTAATGTAAGATATAGTAAGAATACAAAGCATGAATATGTGACACATACATATAATATGCTTTGCACAATATATACTGATGTATCAGGGAAAATATTCCATCAATTAAGAAATTTCCCAGTTGAGATTGGCTACGTCCCTGTCTGTAAGAGATTGTTTTGACTGATGTATGAATGACAGGTACCATTCCTGGGATGGATAAGAATGGTAGCTGAGCATGAGTCTGAGTGGGGCCAGTGAGTAGTATTGCTCTTTAGTTTCTGTTAGCATTTCTATTTGGTTTCTTAATTCCTTTCCAGGACTATGAAGTATAAGCTGGAAAAAAACTTCTCTCCTATTATTTGATCTCAGAGTACTTTATCTCAGCAGGAGAGAGCAAACTAGGACAGAAATTATGAAGAAGGTTAAATATAAGTTCTAAAGAGATCCTAGGATATTGAATAGAACTGGATTCAATATCTGCTGAAGACTGCTGGCCCCAGAAAGATCTGTGCAGGTAACAGGCAGAGAGATTCCTACCTAGATGAACTTATTATGAGTCCTGGGCATTAGACATGGAGCTGTAGTTTTTAGTGTTTAATCATGTTATAATTGTTTGTTTTTAACTTCTGTGGTGTTTTGTTGTTTTCATTATTCTTTGGTAAGCACTGATTATTCTCTTTTCGACTAGAAATGTTTACTGTTTGGCATTATGCATTTGAAGTGTGTAACTTGGTTTTGCTTTTGATAATTTCACCTTGCATAGAAATTCAGTTAGGGGTTTTAAAGTCTAAAAATGCATGAACGGTTCATGAATACAGAGCTTTTTGATGTTTGGTTGAATGTGTTTTGCATTCTAAAATTGTCACAAAGTTATGGAAATAAGTGATGAAATGCTATCTTAAAGTTAATATGTTTACAAGGGGTGGGGATGCAATGGTTGCTGTTGCCTACTTGAAAGGCTCTAGAATCACCTAAAATATAAACCCGTGGGCACAATATACCCTGATGAACGAAACAAAATAAAAAATAAATGTATAAGTTAGTGTTTCTGATTACCATTGGTTTGAAAAATTCCTAATTATCGACAAATTTTTTTGTCTTCCTACTTCTTATTTATTTATTCATTAAATATTTTTACATTTACATTTATATTATTATACATATATACAATAAACTACCTACAGCAGGAGGAACCATGAAACTATCAGGAATTATATAAATGTTACATTCATAGTGTTTGGGCTACTTGTATTTGGCAGCCTTGAAGAAAACATCTTTCCTCTCTTGGTGATTTGATATTTTTTTTCAATGATACATTTACAATGAGACAGGTAAATCTTGGCCACACACAACCTACCTCAAGGAAGATGGTGACCATCAAAGAACCTCCTTATAGACATGGCTTCAAACAAGCCACTGAGAAAAATGTCCTTGTTTCTACCACAGACAGAATTCTGCTTAAAAATGGGCAAGCTCAGATACAGGCAGAATCGATGGCCAAACTCTACCAAGACAGGGTAAGCAAGTCCTTAATAGTTCCTGCCTCACAAATATATCTATCATATATATTGCTCCAGAAGGTGGAAGATGATGCTACAATGTTATAGAGAATTTTGGATGACTGTTCATGCAGCAAACCATCTCTGTCATCTTCTCTTTGGGAAGCTGCCAACATGCACTCCTTGTATAATCAGGCAATTAATTTTATTCCTTCTCAAGTATCTGATGGGGTTGAAGACCAGAGTGTTTAGTTGTTTTTAGTTTAGTTTTACAAGTAAGCTTAGTTGTTTAGGGGTTAAGATCAATTTTAGGTCTAGATAGATGTTTTAAGTTTATAATGATGAGTATCAACAAATTTTATTATTTATTACATCTAACTTCATCTTCATCTAGGAAGATTTATTTATGGAAAGCAAAATTGGGTCAAAAAGTGGATGTCTACAAAGAAATTACATTAACAATTACAGAAGTTGGAAGTAAAGATCACCTCAATAAATACAGATATAGAAATCTACTGATGGACCAGTCTGACTCCATCTTAAGATCATAAGCCATACTATTACATCAAAATGTGTTCTAGTTTACTATAAAACTTAAGTTTCTGTTACCTGTAAGTTGATGTGAACCACACCCTGACCATGCCTTGACCTCCCTTCATCAAATCACATGATATTCGGCCAAGTAATCTTAAACTGCTATCTGCTTCTGTATTTTGTTTGCCAAGATTCTGAGCTGCCAAATTCCTTCTGTAAACCATCAGTTTATGGGTTTGCCCTATGAAAAGAGCCTATAAAGTTAGCTCATTGTTGGTCTACTGACTTCCACTTTAGGGAAGGATAGCTGCTTTGTGCTTTGTTGTGCACAGAATTAATGCTTCCTTCATTTGACCAAAATTTGGTTTGGTGGTCTTTATTCTTCTTGGGTAAAATTAACACTATGAATGTCATTTAAAATATTATTTATATATAGACTTAAAATAGTATCGTGTTTATAATAGGATAATCAGAATAGAATCTGTGAAAATGTCATGGCCATTTAGATGAACATCTTTGGTAGATTAGTTACTGTAGGAATGACTGCCAATATAACGAAGATAGTATGTTCCGTGAGATCTCTATTTATGATCATAATTCATCAAGAAGCTGAGGAGTTTTCATGAAAGTTCAGAATCAGGGCAAAAAAAAATTCCCTCTTCCAATGACTTTATTTTCTAAACAAACTCCTGCATGTTCAGTCAATACATTAATTGTAAAAGATGAAGTGAAAGTAGATATGTTCACTAAAAACATGATCATAGTAAGGTGATAAAAGTTCTATAATTAGGTAGTGGCCAGAGTTTTATAACCTTATGGAAATTCTAAAGAGAAATGTGAATTTTTAAACATGTTATAGGCCTGGAGAGATGATATGAATCCATCCTGCAGGGAAACTGGCTGCTATTCCTAGCACCTATGTGGCAGCTCACAATATCCTGTAACTTTGATTGTGGGAGATCCAAAATCCTTTTCTGCCCATTGTTGGCAACAGACACTGATGTTGTACACATAAACCCATACATGGAGAAATGCTCATACACATAAAATAAAAAATAAATAACCCTTAAAAATGAATAGTGATACTCCTAATTGAGATAACAAAATAAATATGTTAATATTGAAGAGAAATTGTACATGAAAAAGATGTTGGGGATGATTCAGAATGAGCATTTAACACTAAAGCTATTTGATTCTATTGTGGAGAAATAGTGTAACTTTGTTTCAATCAAAAATCCTGGTGTGGTGGTGCCCACATGTAGTCCCAGCACTTGTAAGGCAGAGACAAATGGAGCTGTCTGAGTTCAAGGCCAGCTTGGTCTACAAAGTGAGTTCACTTCAGCCAGGACTTCAAGAGGAACCCTGTCTCAACATATCTAAAAGAAATTTAAACATATTTTAAAAGAGCCAAGAGATAGCTCTGCGAGTAAAGCACTTGCTGTGTAATCATAATCACCTGGGTTCAAATGCACAGAACCCATGTAAAGGCAAGTAAGGTAGATCCATGGACATATATGCACACACAAATTAAGAAAAGTGATAGAAACATTTAAAAATAAATTAAAATGAAACAGAAAAGGAATAGCCATCTTCTTTGTTACTAGTAAATATTTCTGTTCTTTACTTCTATAACCAAGTAAGTATATTTTGACATTATTACAGTAATAAATCATTGACTATATTTAAACCAACAAAATGAGTTCTAAGCTCACGTGCTCTTTCTAAAATAAAACAGCTGTTGCGTGTTTAATATCTTAAAGAATAGAAATAATATGCTCTGAAAGTATATCCTGTCTCTCAAACAGCTGTGTTTATTTCATAATATTTTAAAGATATGAGAACCAATGTATCCAATGTATCTCCTGCAATAAGACTTGTAGACATTACATACAATAATGAATAGGCAGAAATCATGGACCTCAGTGTCACATAGGCACATCCCAGTTTTTCAACTGTCTATGTCAGAAACTGTCCATATTTGTTATTAACAAATAGATTAGGAAGAGGTTGCAAGAAAAAAAAAAACTGGCCTCAGATAGTCTAATACTATAAGATAGGTGAGAAGCCAATGAATTGTGTTGTACCTCAAAATAGATTGTTAATATCTAGAAGTTAAAATGAAATTTTAATTTTTCGATTATAGATTGGAACAAATAATGGAAATTGGAAAGTGTTCCTTGATTGAATTTATTAAGGGGGAGCATTGACAATAATATTTGGGTTTGCCATATTTCTACTCATCTATCTCATCAGTTGTCTGGGGGAACTTGGTATGATCATTTTGATCAGAATAGATTTCCCGGTCCATATACCCTGAGCAACATCTCTAGTTGTGGTCTCTGCTATCCCACTGCAATTGGTCCCAAGATGCTGGTAGATACATTTGGCAAGGACAACTCAAGTCCCTTCTGGGACTGCGTTCTGCAGGTTTTCAAATCTTGTACCCTTCAGAAGCTGAGAGTGGAATGCTAGCAGTGATGACCTTTGTTATGTATCAGGCTATTAGTAACTTTTTGCTCTACAGAGAAGATCACGTCCTGTGTGGTATATTCCATGATCATGTTTGGGCTTTGATACACACTTCTTTCTGCGAGTTCAATGATATCAACCATTTCTTCTGTGATTTTTCAGGCACTTTCCCTCTTCTCCTGCCCAAATACTCAATTAAATGAGTTGTCATTATTCACTATTTATGGTTTCCTTTAACTGTGTACTACTTCGGGGTCTTTGTTTCTTCTCTATAATTTCATCAGTCAATTTTTGTTTGTTTTTTAAAATTTTATTAATTTATTCAGATTACAACTAAATTGTTATCCCATCACTTATATCCTCCCATTCCTCCCTCCCTCCTACTTTCACCCTATTCCCCTCCCCTAGGTCTATGCCCGAAGGGGAGCTCCTGCCCCACTGTATAGTCATAGGCTATCAAGTCTCATCTTGGTAGCCTGCCTATTCTTTCTTTGAGTGCCACCAGGCCTCCCCCCCCTCCAAGAGGATGTGGTCAAATATGTGCCACCAGAATTCATGTCTAAGTCAGATCCAAAAATCCACTCTTCTGGGGCTGGATGTTGGTGGCACAAGCCTTTAATCCCAGCACCTGAGCGGCAGAGGCAGGTGGATCTCCATGATTTTTAGGCAATCCTGGACTACAGAGGAGTTCCAGGACAGCCAGAGCTGTTATACAGAGAAACCATGTCTCTAAAAGCCAAAAGAAAAAAATCCACTCTTCTGAGAAGAGGTTCAAAGCTTTCACCACCTATACATTGCTCTTGACTGCATTTGCCATTTTTCAGGGAACTCTACTCCTCAGGTATTTTTGATCAGGTTGTTCTTATTCCCTTTATCAAAGGAAATTAAGTCTCTGTTTTATGCCCTTGTAATTCCCATGTTGAATCATTTGATTTTTAGCCTGAGGAACAAGGATGTAAAGAAAGCTTTGAAGAAAATCAAAAGCAACTGATGGTTTTAAATGTTTATTCAGTGTGCACACCACATCACTAATACTGATGCTCACTTTCAGCTATTCATCATGTTTTCCAGTCTGGCCTTGAAATAATGAAACCCTCATCTCCATTACCCACATCTGAGATTACAGGACAAGCGCAGCTAGCCATTCTTTGTAGTAAGATTTATTAAATTGAATTTAATAATATTTATAGAATTACTTAGATTTTACTCTGTTCGTTTTGAAAGCTTTTTTCAAGTCTTTCATTGAAACACTATATTTATAAGTCAAACTTACGGACACAAACGGTAAGACAGGCATAACACAGATAGTGGCAAGAGGACTCTGTGTCATAGCGGTGCTACACTACATAATTAAACCCTGGGTCAAAGAATAAACATCTCATTGATTAGGCACTTTTCTGTATTACATATTTTCTTTCATGCTGCACTGTCTTGTGTTTATGATCATGAGTGCTATCACCTAATGTAAGTCATAGACATTAAACTATTTGAGTGAAAAAATAACCCTTAATGAGCTTCAAAACTGCCATAAATGAAGTCTCAGCAGAATAATTCTAAAGTTAATGTTTATATCCAGTTTTCAGGAGAACACAAACCTTGCTACGATACCCTGTCTCATATTTAAAGATATGGATACTGAAGAAAGGAATGGCTGAGAGGAAAAGCATTTGAAAAGGGTAATAGAAGGTCTTCAAGTCACTGAGGGTAATGACGCAGACTCTCACCTTCTGTTCCTGGCTTGCAAAGGCACCTCTGCCTCTGTACATCCTTGTATTGCACCGTTATGCCTCACACTGCAGAATCCCAAGTGCATGCGTTGCATATCGTCTGACTTATGGTTTCTCTTGTGAAGAGACACCATGGCCACAGCAACTCTTACGAAGAAACACTTTTAACTGAGGCTGCCTTATAGCAACAGAGGTTTAGACGATAATAGTATCGTCATGGCCTACAGCACGTCATGAAGTTAGGCTGTTAAGTTTCAAAACCGGGAGAAATAGCTGAGGTGCATATTTAGCATTTCAAAGTGGACCTGGTTCACTTCTAGGCTCTTCCTGTTTCAGGGTATGGCCAGCATACCACGCCTGCTATTCTAAACTCTCCAGCTCAGGGGGCTGGACTGCTCTTCAGTACACAATGCAGACATTTGGTTAGCCACCCCATTTGTACTTTCGGCCCCCCTGGTGATTGCACTTGTTTCCACTGATCTCCTGGCTGCTGCACCTCCTTCCCCTTTCTCTCGCTGTCTTCTCCCGGGCCTTCCCACATGCTTCAGGGCCAAGATTACTCTGGACTGTCCCAGATCTGTCTGTGTCCGTCTGTGCTATCCCATATATCGATAATAAACTTTCTCCTCCACCATACCTGGAAACTATAATAATCTTTCCTTTGCTTTTTATTACTTTTTTTATTCAGTTGAGTGCAGGTAGACGTGTGTTGGAAAAGGGACTGAGGCTTCTGTATCTGGATATGCAGGCAGCAGGAAGAGACTGTCACATTAGATTTGGCCTGAGCATCTTAGACCTAAAAGACCACCCCCAGTGATTCCTCCCCCAACAAGACCATGACTCCTAGTTGTGCCGCTCCCAATAGGCTTATGGGGGCCGTTTTTATTCAAACCACCACACATTTCCACTGGCTTTAATTAACTTTGCATAGAATGTATTCACTAGAGAAATGTTTTCCCAATCCAATCTTTTTCTAATTTTTCTTACTATTTTCAACTTCAATTATTCTAAAATAATTAATACATTTCAGCAATTATTTTTAAATATTCAAACTAGTATATACATGCAATAAAAAAAAACCCAACAGATGATGATGTTCTACATAAGGTGATTGTGATAGTTTGAATAAGAATGGCTTCACCAAGCTCATATGTTTGAATACTTAGTCATCGGGGAATCACACTCTTTGAAAAGAATTAAAAGATTAGGATGCTATGCCCTCCACACCTTACTGGAATAGGTGTGGCCTTCTTGGAGGAAGGCTGTCCTTGTGGGTGAGCTTTAAGGGTTAAAAGCTGCATGCAGGCCCAGTGTCTTGCCCTCTCTATCAGCCTATGGACCAGAATGTAGTTCTCAGCTACTTCTTCAGTAACTGTATGCGTGCCACCATGAGCTCCAACATGATAATAGTGAATGAACCCTCTGAAACTATAATTGAGCCCATAGTTAAATGATTTGTTTTCTAAGAACTACCTTGGTCCCAGCTATGGAAAAGTGACTAAGATATTTTTATGATTTTAGTTAAAGAACGTTAGTTCAAATATGGAATATACTAAGTATATAGAATGTAGAATATCATGAAACCAGTGTTGAGAGAGGTCATTTCATTGGGGGATAAGAACATGACCCAGTGAAGTGCTTATTGTGCAAGCACAAAGAGCTGAGTGTGAACCTCCAACATCCCTTAGAAAATTTCGAGTACCTGTAACTCCAGCCCTGTGGCACATACTTGAGAGCTCACTGTCCAGCTAACCAAGCCACAAATTGTGAGCTTTGGATTGAGTTAGACACACTTAGCCAAGGGAGTAAAGTACAGAGTACTAGGAAGACTTCTAATGTTCTGCTCTGGTCTCAAATAGAAGTGAAAGCGCACACACACACACACACACACACACACACACACGCACACGACCATTGCAATGTGTGAAGAAAGCACCTTTAACATTAACATTAAAATTCATGATAATAAATTATTTAAATGGCTAGAAAGTAGCCAGAAAGCATCAATACACTGACTGTTCCTTAGGGAATAGATGTGCTTTTGTGTGCAAGCACACATGTTAGTAAGATTTTATCCATAAAATAAAAAATTTTCATGCATGCATGTTTATACTTTTATGTTCTGTCCTGGATAGGCAGATTCTTATATAAGGAATGTGTATTCCAAAGACTGCAGAAGAACAAATGTGGGATAAAGGCTAGAAATGCATACTGCATACAATAAGTATAAATTTATTACTGAAGTTTTAGGAAGTGTAGAATTATGTAATGTTGTTGGCTTTACAACCAATGAATGCAGTGAAAAACAAGTAAGATTTGTTTTAAAAAGGTGAATACTATAATATATCATTCCTTAATAAGAAATAAAATAATTCTGTCAAAGTTGATATATTCCTGAGATAATGTAAAGATTAAAACGATGAAGTATGAAATATGTCAGATAGGGATGGGTCTGGTAGAGTGGAGTGGCTTTTTTTAGTTTTAATAAGTTTCTGCTTTGTATGGAGAAGCAAACTTTAGGTTATATGAAATAATTAGTAGTTTTTTCTTCTGATATGTATTAATTTGGTTACCATAATAAACAATTAACAGTGGACATACCACATAGAAACCAGACCCAGAATTATAATTAATCACACCAAACCCTGAGGGAAATAAGTCTGTAATCCCAAATGCCCCCCCAGTAAGATAAAAATCCTACCTGTCTTGTGGTTATCTGGCAGAGACCAGCTCAACCAAGGTAGGTGTTCAGTTTCCAAATCTAAATACATAAGATTAAATTCTGAAAAGTTATCTTTATAGAATATAATGTTAACAGTCAAGTTTTGCTTTCTTAGTTCATGTGTTTTCATATTTAATTGCTTAAAATATTTATTTGCAGAGAAAGGGAAGAATGGGTCTACATTTAATACTAGTAATAATAAAATTTAATTTCAATCTGGCTACATAACAAAGACTTTATTTTTTCTATAACTATGTAAACACATTCATGAACTTAATGGACTTTTTATGACAAAATTGATTGCAGACAGTGAATAACATGTTCAAATTAACTTTCATGTGTGCATAGTGCCATGATTTGTTAGATCTTGAAAATTACTGAAATGTTCTTCATCCACATTCCATTTTTCACACATCACCAGGGACAAAGACAGAGTTTTTACGAAGTACAGAGAGAGAGAGAGAGAGAGAGGAAGAGAGAGAGAGAGAGAGAGAGAGAGAGAGAGAGAGAGAGATACAGCATGAGAAACAGAGACAAAGACAGAGACAGACAGACAGACAGACAGACAGACTGACTGACTGACAGAATCGGAGGCAAAGATAGCGACAAGGAGATAGAGAGATTATATATATATATATATATATATATATATATATATATATATATATATATAT
>CAJRSG010021687.1:187103-206408 GCA_907169655.1 Acomys percivali | reverse complement strand
TATATATATATATATATATATATATATATATATATATATATATATATTTCAGAAATATTTTTATCCATCATCCAACTTCCAGAGTTGTTTGAAGTATTAAATAATAGTTCCATTCTGCAATGAAAGTTAGCAGGGTTCTGTCATTCTGAATCTGACCTGTGCCAAGACATACAACTAGCCACAGGAGTTTTTGTCTTATTTCACGGAATAATAAATGACAAGGCTCTGTATATCCAGAACAGGAAACTCTAGATCCTGATGAGCAGTTATAGAGAAGTTCCTTATTGTTTCTGTAAGCTACAATTCCCTGGGACACGTAGTTCCATACCTCAGGGCCACCTGAAGCACCCATGGGCAGAGAAGAAGAGGACACTAAACTAGGTCCTCCTTCCTTTCCTGCCTCACATGCACTGCAGGTTAGTGCATGTGAGAAAGCAGATTAGCTAGCTCTTTCAGTTGCTGCTATCTGTGAGATGGACAGCTTTGGGGCATATAGTAGTAAATTAATTTTAGAATCAGGCTTAATGAAAATGCATAATAATTTTGTTATATTTTATGACATATGTCTTGGTCAGAAGATTCGTCTGTGAGTAGGAGAACCTTGGCTGCTGCTAACAGGTAATAAGAAATGAGTACCAACTATGAAGTTTCCAAAAGAAACTTGCATCAGGTGTAGATGTAGAGGCCTATTAATATTACACAGTAACCTAGTCCGTATTTCTATAACTGATACAAAATTCTTTTTAAAGCCATCCTAATTTATTAGGGGGACAATGGGGTCTTTTTTTCTGTCATATGACTTCCTCAAAGAACAGAAGGTCTTTTGTACCGCCTGAAATGCCACAGTTCTTCCGTGTCACTTTGAATTTTAAATACTGCTTTCAGCCAAATATACCATATGGCAAGAAAATATCACACAGAAATTATGGATTTCTTGAAAGCAACACCCTTCGTGAATAGCAGGGAAATTATATCAAATTATCTAATCGGCCAAGCTGAGATGTTATCTCTTAAATCTTTTAACTAAAAAGAAACGTATCTTCACACTGACATAGACTCTCTCATGGGATGCTAACAGCATGTGAAGACAGTGATCTTCTGTCTTATAGGTGGATTGTTGCTGTCCAGAAAGCAAATTATACCCTTCCCATCCTCTTTGAACATTTTATAAACATTTTTGAAGCGAAGAAGAATGGAGAGGGGAAATTGCTCTTCATTTACCGAGTTCATATTAATGGGAATTACAAGCAACTCTGAGGTAAAAATGGCTCTGTTCACAATATTTCTACTGGTCTATCTCATCAATCTTGCTGGAAACCTTGGAATGATGATTTTAATTATAGTGGATCCCCAGCTTCAAACTCCAATGTACTTTTTCCTCAGTAACCTCTCTTTTTGTGACCTCTGCTACTCCACAGCAGTTGGACCCAAGATGCTGCTAGGCATAATTGGCAATGACAAGTCAATTCCTTTTCTTGCCTGTGCTCTGCAGTTCTTCATTTGCTGTACATTTGTAGATTCTGAATGCATAGTGCTGGCAGTGATGGCCTTTGACCGGTACCAGGCCATCAGCAACCCTTTACTCTACACAGCAAACATGTCCAGCAGGCTGTGTTCCTTGCTAATGGCTGGGGTTTATCTGGTAGGTGTGGCAGACTCTTTCATACACACAACATTGACATTTCACTTATGTTTCTGTGGCTCTAATGAAATTGATCATTTCTTTTGTGATATCCCTCCCATCTTACTACTGTCATCTCAGACACACAGGTCAATGAGTTAGCAATATTCACAATTTTCGGGTTTATTGAGTTGAGCACCATCTCAGGAGTTCTTGTCTCTTACTGTTACATCATCACCTCGGTCTTGAAGATCCGTTCTGCTGAGGGGAGGTACAAAGCTTTCTCTACCTGTGCCTCCCACCTAACCGCAGTTGCAATTTTCCAAGGAACTGTGCTTTTTATGTATTTCCGGCCAAGTTCTTCTTATTCTCTTGATCAAGACAAAATGAGCTCACTGTTTTACATCCTTGTGATCCCCATGCTCAACCCTCTGATTTACAGCCTGAGGAACAAGGATGTGAAAGAAGCCCTGAAGAGACTGAGAAATAAAAGATGCTGTTAAATACCTTTCTCGTATATAGTAGTTGTTTTCCTAAAATTAAGTCATATAAAATAGAATTCTAATTGCTATGTTAACTTAATGAAATTACAACTCATTTTAATGCTGAATTAGGGAAAAATTGTTCCCAAATTGTTCCAAAATTGTTCCGTGCGTTTATACACACATGTGTGTTCGTGTCATCAATGTTATTTTGGAAGATATGCAAGATAAATTTTTATAATCTAATAGGAATATTCAAAATATTACTATTATTTTATCTTGACCATTATCTTTTCCTATCATATCCCCAACTCTCATTCTTGCTACCTATTTAATAACGATTCACAACATATGTTTTTGTCCAAGCATATTGTAATAATTGACTGTGTAGTCTTATTAAACTCAGTTTCCTGTATCTTGACATACTTTTTATTTTGCCTTTGAAAAAACAAACCAGAGTTAACAAGAAGGTGGTATATTTGTGTACAAGTTCAGCATGTTATCATTGAGATTGTCACAGATAATGGAGATTAAGTATAAAGAGGTATTTTAAATTTTCTAAGGCTCACATTATATTTTTGTTTTATGAAGAAGTGTTACTGATAATCATCATAGGGTTGTTAAAATATAATAGTAACCATAATAGTAACATTAGGAAAGAAAAAAATGAGAATGTTCTTGAACTTAGTAGATACAGTAATTACCATAAACTAGAATTTCACCCTCTCCTTCCTCTCTTTCCCTTCTCTTCCTCCTCCTGCCTCTGGAAATATCCTTAAATATTAATCAATTCTTGTAGAGTTCAGAGCACTCCCTTTTATTGAAGTAATGATGTTAGCTGAAAATTAGGTTTCATGATTTTAGTACCTTTTCTAGTTAACTGTTTTCCTTGTGTTCTCTGTGATTGTGAAATATGAGTTTATTGGTATGTAAGCCCCATACTACTTGTAAAAGTATTCACATAGTAAAATTTATGTTTCACTTGTATATGAAAGAAATGTGTTTAATCTCTTAAGTTTTATCTGTAATAACGACAACAGTGATGCTGGTAATATAATATTAACTTCACAAAGCAAATTATTATTAAATGTGGCCTTGTAATGGCATGTTAATTACATTTAGAGTTCCTTTTATTATTATTTTTAACCATTGACTGCCGTTTCCCCTCTCTCCCCTCCTCCAAGACCCTTCTCTTCCACCTCTTTTCTGCACACTCCCGTCTACTCCTCCATCTACATTTCTCTTAAGAAAAGTGGAGGCCTCCGATCGATATCGACTACATATGTCATATCAAGTTGCAATAGGATAGTCACCTCCCCCCATAGTAAAGCTTGACAAGGCAATCCAGTATGAGGAGAAGAGTCAGAGACAGCCCCTGCTCTCGCTGTTAGGAGTCCCAGAAGAAGAGCAGCTACACAACTGTGACATACATGCAGAGGACCTAGGTAAGTCCCATGCAGCCTCCCTGGTCATTGGTTCGGTCTCTATGAGCCAATATGAACCCAGGTTAATTGATTCAGTGAGTTTTCTTGTGGTGTCCATGAGCCCTCTTGCACCTACAATCCTTCCTTCTCCTCTATCTGAACGATTATCCAAGCTCCACCTAGTGTTTGACAGTGGGTCTGTGCAGCTGTTTCCATCAGTTGCAAAATGAAGCATCTCTAATGACAATTGGGCTAGGCACCAACCTGAGTATAATACAATGTCATTAAAGTAATTTTGTTGATATATTTTTTTTTGGCACTAATCTTTGACTCTAGGTCCTGGCTCTCCTACAGTGTCAAGCATGGTTCTCTCTCTCTCTCTCATGGTATTGCTATTAAGTTGGACCAGTAGTTGGTTGTCCAGTCCCATAATTTCTATGCCACTTTTACCCCAGGCATAGGCAACACAAATTTTAGATCTAAAGTTTTTGAGGCTAGGTTAGTGTCCCCATGACTCATTGGAAGTCTTGCCCCCCTTAAAGGAGATGGCTGGCTCAGGTTTCTGTACCCTCCATTGGTAAGAGTCCTATCTAGGGCCTCCTTCATACTTTCCTAGGAGTTTTTATTGCATGAGGTTTCTAGCTCCACCCCAAGATGCCCCCCCAATTCCAAATGTCTCTTCAAATACTCATTTTCTGCATTCTCCCCCATCACCTAATCTCTCCTATTCCTGTTCCCACTAACCTCCACCCACCAATGGCATCTATTCTATTTTCCCTTTCTAAGGAGATTCGTGCATTCCCTCTTGAACTCTCCTTGTTAAATAGCTTCTCTGAGTCTGCGGATTGAAACATGGATATCCTTTACTTTACAACTAATATCTGCTTATAAGAGAATATATAACACATGTTTTACTGGGTCTGAGTTACCTCACTAAGGATGATTTCTATTCTTATTACTATTTTCTTGAATAAAGAGTTGATGCATATATTTATGTCTATTAATGCTGAAGTAATTTAAACTTATATCCTTAGTGAAGCATATTAAATCATACAAGAAATTGATACAATCTATTTAATTCATTTTAATTTTGACGAGCAATGCATAATTGTTCTATAATCACTGCCATACTAATTTGTAAAACTGTATGAACGCACATATTCTTGCTTGACAGACTAGTTCATTATTACCACAAAACACCATCAATAGATTTTGTTTTGAGACAAAATCTGGCTATTATCCAATCTCGGCTTTTTTCAACTCAATAGTAAGCCCATAATGGCCTAGAATATACAGAGATCTACTTGTCTCTTTCTCCTGAATATTGTGATTAAGGGAATGTGCCATCATGCCTGTCTGCATCTCTACATTATATCTAAAGAGAAAAAGTGCGTAAGTCTAAGATATAATATGTAAGAAACTTTTTTACACTGTATCATTTGTGGCAGGATAAAATTTCAAAATCTTAAATATTATTATATACTGTTATTAATCATCCAGGAAACTGTTCTACTCTCTTTTTATGGACTGTGTTTAAGGACTATGTTTGTGGTTTTTAAGGCTCAAACTAAACAGGGATTAAACTGAAACTCCTTGTCTTTAATTATTAAGGTCTTATAAATGATCAAGTCCTTTAACATATTCAAAAATGTATTTTTAGTCATACTAAGAACCAATGTGATTAATTTTATTTTCAAGGTCAAACATAAAATGAAACAAAACATTCTATTTAAGTTTGCAAAGTATAGTTTAGAGCAGTTAACTTGATACAAATATTGCCTAAGTCAAGTATGCCAACCCACAATCTTGTCTGAGATCTGCTGAATATGGCATTTAACATGTATAAATTTATTATAAAAAACAGAGATTCCCAGATCACAGCGGTAGTTCTCCAATGTCTCAGAAGATTTAGACACAATGGCAGGTGACTTCGACCCTGGATTGTCATATTCTGACCACTGAACAAGACTGGTCCCAATGTCTCTCCCTCTGGTAGGGCTCAGCCTGGACTGTGGACAAACTGGAGAATTATTGCCTCACATTGCTGAAAACAAGGTGAGGTCAATCTCTTCCATGTCCACCTTCCACAGAAAGAGCCTCTCATCTTCTGTGTCTAGCACCAGACTGTTTCTGCCCATGGTGCCATGCTGCTAGAGGAGACAAGTGGGACACCTGTCTATTTACTGGGATATGTGTGACCAATCATCTCTGTCATTTTTATTGATACATAGTTATAATGTATCCTTCTCTAGTCTCTGATCACATTGATGACTAAACTGATATTAGCTTCATAGCTAGAAATCTGACAATTAGCTCCTTAGCCCAAAATAATCTACCATGAGAGTTCATTGGTTAATTCATTTATTAGTTAAAACTACTAGACACTAACTATCTTATTTAAAATGACAAACAGGTGTGTCTTACTCACAGACCTCAAGTTAAAGATAAAAAGACTTCAGATATTTTCCCAGTCATCTTCATATGCATTAACCATCAGGTTTAGATACAGTCTACCTTGGTACCAAACTTCTTTTTACCATTCTTTTAGCTAAAAGACAATGACTACTTAAAACAATTTCACCTACATCTTAAAGATTGAAGAAAGGTATTCTATGAATGTTAGAAGGTCTAAGAAGGTGTTTTATGAATGTTGGAGGATCTAAGAAGGTGTTTTAAGTTGGTAAATGCAAGTTATAAAGGTCAACATGTCTAAAAGGATGTTTTATTCATCCTCTTGCTGTGCTATTGTTGTATTAACTGTTAAGAGAGTTGACACTGATAAATAGAGCTCTGATTTATTAATAAGACACTAATCAATAGAGCTAGGATTAATTAATAAGCTATGATAAAACATTGCACTATACGATCTTATGATAGTTCTAAGCTCAAGATTTTAAATTTCCTTTGGTTTTTCTTAAAATGGCTCTCATTGTGCTAGAATTATATACCTCTAGTCTAAAAAGAGGGAAGAAACCCCTTTTTCATGATGTGTACTGATGCTAATGTAAGCTTTTGCCATCCTGTTTTACAGGAGATTTCTGTACTACCCATGTTACTGTTCCACAGATGTCAGAAAGATCCACAAGGCTGCTGCTTTTCCTAAGCTCACCTCAAAGAATATATATGCTTTTAACACAAAGTTCTTTTCCCAAGCCTCTACTACGCTACATGTCTATTGCCTTTTCTTACAATGTGTACATGTCTAACAATGAGTATTTCACTGCGGGTTTCAAACATAGGGATACTAATGTGTCTAAAATTTATCTCCCTTTATGAACATAAAAAAATTCTTGTAAACTACAGAAAATCCACTTCCCAGGTCAATTGTAATCCAGACAAGTACTGCCAATCAACAGCCTAAGTTTCTTGCCTATTACCTATCTCTGAGGGTGCAATTCATCTCCCTTTCCCTGGTTTTGGGACTCTCCTAACTTCCTGACTGCCCTTTCTGTGCCCAACACCAACTGCTTAATACTTCCTTTTGCCCTAGAGGCCTCTCCAGTTCACTGGGGGTGGAGATACCCTCAACTCAGGTCTGCATTGCTGTAGCTGATCCTTCTTGCTGACTAACAGCTAGACCTATTCCAACTGGGTGAGATCTCTGACACAGTTCCTCCTTCCATCCCCCCCCACTGTTTGGCCCCCCAAAATCCTAGCGCACTAGGTGGCTGTGCCCCCAGGCCAGCCTCGGAGCTGCGCTCTATTGGCAGCTGACCAGATCTGACAACTTGCTGGAACAGTCTGTGTATCTGTTTTTTGAGTCACAGTCCATTTGTGGGGATGCCCTGATGGATTACTGATTTCACCTCCCCATGAGAAACAGTCCATCTGCTGCTTCTCCTGGCTCCTCTGGGATGTTTCCTGGAGAACTTCAAATCCCTATGCCCATATTAAGGGCTGCTAAGCTTTCACACCTCTGCAACCAAACTTGGACAGATGCAAAATGAAACTTTTTAATTATTACCAAAAATCAGGTAAAATGGAAGGAAGTTCCTCATGTTCAAACCTCTTCTTTGCTCTCCTCAAATTATCAAGCATTATCTTCATTGTCTCTTTCCTTATATTCAACCTTTTCCTCTTTGGTCTCCCAAGAATTTCAAATGTACACCTATGAGAATTTTCCCCCTGACATACTAACTTTGTCTTCTGCCCACATATATATCCCAGTGTCCTGCCAGGCTTTCTACATCCCGGACATCACCAAAGCAGCTACCCACTGATGTTCCAGTCCAAACTCATAACTCACGTCAGCTGGGCCTGATTTGCCCATCCTAGCTACAGATGTTCTCAGACCCTGAACAGCAAATGCAACAGCCTGTTCTTCCAGAACCTGGCCAGCATTTCAGTTTTTTAATCCCCTGCTGCCACCCTACCGTCAGCAGGAAGTAGTTAGGATGATTACTTCACCCCTTATCCATTTACAAAATTCTAAAATGTGTGCTCTAGACCCAGGACAAACAGCTCCATATTCTCCCAGCACTCCTCAGTACTCATCTGCTGCAGGACGTGGATGACATACCCTACCCCCTACCCTGAACTCCAGGGCAGAGCGTTTCCCTCCCCTTCACTATATAACCTGGGCATTTTATTGCTATTGCTTTTTTCCCCTCTCTCTTTTCCCTTTACATGGCAGCCAACTGTTCCTTCCAATGAACCTACATTTATTATATTTTAACTTACCTTACGTAAAAATCAATCCGACGTTCCGCATTTTTAAATTATAGGATAAGGGATGAATGTTAGGATTTTGCTTTAGTCTGCCTACCTGTGATGTCATTGCCTACCTGTGATGTCATTGCCTACCTGCCACAGGGACGTGGCCTACCCAAAATTATGAAAGGCCAAATTCTCATGGCTCTTTCTCTTACTCTCTTACTTCTCTTTCTTTTTTTCTCTTCCTCTGTCTGTCTCTGTCTCTGTCTCTGTCTCTGTCTCTGTCTCTGTCTCTCTCTGGGATACTCCTCCCCCCTTTCCTTCTCCCCCTATGCTCACTTAATAAACCTCATATGATATAATACCTGTTGCCTGGCATCTTAAAATAAAATAAGACGATCCCAGGCAACAGATATTATATCATATGAGGTTTATTAAGTGACCCTGGGAGAGAAGGAAAGGGAGGAGGAGGGATGATACCCTAGAGAGAGACACGCAGAGAGATCGGGGAAGAGAGGAAGAATGAGAGAGAAGTAAAAGAGTAAGAGAAAGAGCCGTGAGGAGGATTTGGTCTTTTATATTCTTGGGTAGGACCACGCCCCAGTGCCAAGTAGGCAATGACGTCACAGGGAGGCAGATTAAAGCAGAATCCTAATACATACTACTTAAGAATTAGAAAATACTTAAAGAGCCATGAAGCTTATAATGTATTTTTCTCAGTTATAATTTCCATGTTGCAACCAACCAGGTTTGGTTTGTATGATAGTCACAGATAGGATGCCAGTAATAACATTTTGTGTACCATTTCAATACCCATTATCTCGAGATGAATTAATTTTCATTGGTATTTTGAAATGAAACACAATTAGGAGAAAGACCAAAAAAAATCACTATATAACATGTGGAAAGTTCACAAGAAGCATTATATGCTAGAAAACAGATACAAATTGAAAAATTGTGTAGTATTGTTTTCACATATCTCATAAAATACAAACTAACTTTATAGATTAATTGAACATATTATTAATGAAATATATGTAATATGTGAACTTGAATATGCAAATTAAGAGAAATTGCAGATTAATGATTGTTCAGTGCTAGTGAGCTGGAAAATAAGGAATGTGAAAATTTAGTGGCTAAGAGTTTGTTTCTGTGCTGACAAATGATTTAGGATGTATGGTGATGCTTAAAATTAGTTTAATATATAATATTATATTATATATAAGTATATAATATATTTATATCTGTTTAACATAAATAAGGAATTATTTGTCCTTTAAGATAGGGACGCATCTGTGGTAAAATTTCTTTTACATATATGTGGTACTACTGCATGGTCAGAAAAGGGCATTGGATCATCTGGAACTGGAGTCACAATTGATTATGAGGTGCCAAGTCCTGTGAACTGACTCTGGGTCTTTTGCAAGAAAAGCCAGTGATCTTAACCACGGAGACATCTCTAGCGTTTGCATGGACAGTTTTAATCACAACTGAATAAACATAATCATGACTATTGATTGGCATGTTGATTGTACATACACTTAACACATTCTGTAATTGTAAGCACTGAGTGAGAACGGTAATTATGGATGTAATGTCTTGAATACATATAATTAACAACAGCTGTAACACGTCTAAAACAGACTCTTGTCCAACACTCTAAGTAGGTGTGATGTCAGTGGGCGTCAACGTTACAAAGGAACACGGTTCACAGCTTTTACTTTATATCAATGTTAATGATTTCCAATTGTGCAGTCAAGGTAATTAGACACGTCTAGATCTGTACCATATTCCATGCTTACTTGTACTTTCAAGCACAGCGTTTGTAATTTTGGCTATTTAGAAAGGAGGTTTATATTCCTAAATATAACTTCCTCAATCTGTATAGTGAGAAATATATCTGTACAGTGATATATATATATATATATAATTTACATTATATATATGAGTGTAACATTTTCAGGACCAATTGATATATTCTTTGCAGAAACTATTCTTGCTTTCAACCATACAGGAAAATTATCTCAAGAGACATTCATTTTCTTGCACAACCATTCAGGAATTTGTTGAAAATCTTATCTTTGTAGTTAAAAGATTTTTTATGATTTTAGGCAAAGAATACTACATTGCAAAATATTATTTTTAACATATATCAGGAACATAACTGTTTGGTGGATACTTGCATGCACTCTCTTAGTCATGCAAATTTCAGAAATCACCATTAATGTGAGCTACTACTTGACTGAATCCATACTACAACCACTGTCTCAAGTTCATATTGGTATGAGTCATGAGTTGCTTTCCTGGTTAGACAGAAGGTAAAATAGAAATGACATCATCTAGATTTTCTTGAACTTGCTGTGGTCTTGTGACAAAAACGTGAGTACTGTGTATGGAAACTCTGAATGCCATTTCCAGTTTGGATGAATATAAAAGTAATGCTCGCTGTCCATCACTGTTCACTAATCTGCCACTACATCATAATCAAGAGAAGACACAGACTGACTGACTGAGTGACGCGGCTATGAAAAAGAAAACATCATGATATAGATCCCGTGATGGCTCAAATGCCTGGATGGTCATAAAGTGCAGCCATTTCAGCTGCCAATAAAAGAAGAGTGGTTAAAGGTCAAAATATTGCATTTTGCATCGTTAAAAAGAATATATATGCATATATATACTTTTACAGTTTTTGAATATTTTTTAAAGTTCATTTCAAAAAAATCACACAAAAATTCCAGACAAGAGGTTGATAGTTTACAAAGAAGGGAGGGGGTAAATGGAAGAAGGAGGAGTCGGAGAAAGACAAAGAGCGAAAGAGCAGGTACAGGAAGAGGAGGAAGAAAGAATATACAAAGAGACAGACAGATTTCATGGTATTGTATCAAACCCTGTGATTGTTAGACAAACGAGCTCACTTCAATTATAAATTCCCCAGGGTAAACAACAGTTCTTATTTAAAGAATGTTCTGAGGTCTTACTCTAGAGTATGTTGGAGAATATAGATAGACTCTGAAAAAATTACATATTTTTAAATTTTTGTAGCATTGTAATGAATCCAATAGAGGTATGTACTTAATATAATTTGTTTCAATGAATTTAACATGACTTACTTATGTGTATTACCATTTACACTTACAAATACATGTATGTTTATTATCAGCAAAGGATATATAGTAATATAATATTTTTAAAATATAGATTACTTGATTTTCTTTTAAAATTTCAAAGCCCTGATTCATACATCTTCATCATGTTCTGTATATAATTTCTATTAGCCTAACCCTGAGCTCACACAAAGTCAAATAAGTTAATTATATAGTGAGCACAGATACTAAAATTAGCATAATTATCACTATTATTTTTCATAATCACATAAACATTAATATTTATTAATAAACTACAAAGTAAATCATATGTTTACATACTTTACATATGTCTCTTCTGAAGACAATATTTGAAGAAAGCTTAATCTTTACCTGATTAATAACAGATAGAGATTACATGGTATTGACTTGGGTATTATCCATCCTCCTACTAAAAAAATAATTTCTTTGTTTGAGTTACTTTTCCTGAAGTAGACTTGAGATTGAAATCAATTGAAATGGATAAATGAATGAAATTAAATCAAGATATTGAAGGATAGTGTAGGAAACATGGGCATATTTTAATAATTCACACTTGAAATCATTTCATAGTTGTGTTACTATCCACAAACAATTTTTAATCTTAGTAACTCAATTCCAATCTCTCTCTCTCTCTCTCTCTCTCTCTCTCCCTATCTCTGTTCTGAGTCTCTCTGTCTCTCTGTCTCTGTCTCTCTCTGTCTCTGTCTCTGTCTCTGTCTCTCTCCGTTTGTGTGTGTGTGTGTGTGTGTAAATATCCATTCCTCTTAGTCTGTCTCATTTCACTTACTTTTACTTGATTGGTTGCAATTCTGAATCTTTATGGGTATCATCTTGTAGTTTGACGTATGTCATTCTCTAACATTAAAATCAGAATAATGTTGTCTCTTCAATAATGTAATGTATAACTTTTAAATTGAATATATTCAAATATTATATAGGGTTATTTTTGCCAACAACAAATCGTAACTGCCTGTAGTTACAGTTGTAGGGTAGCATAAAAGGAAATTTTAATTCTAACTAGAACTTAGCTTCCATTAATGAGCCTTACCATGTTTCCTTCAACTCTTAGTTCTCACAGGTACTAATAACTTCTACAATGTTCTCACTTCTCTGAAAAAGCTGATGTGTTTCCACAATAATGTGCACCAAATTTTTATCAGTAGAGTTATATAACTGTGGAAGACTATGGATGTTTTAAGTAATTCTTTTGTCCAGAGTGTTGTGAATGCAATTATAATGCAATAAACTTTTATTTAACTGTCTTTGATGCTTGCATATTAATCACTGCTTATGCTTATCACAAATGATTACATATTTGGCTCTCTTTTGTATTGAGTTTGTCCATTTGCCCTTCATATTATTTATAGCGTACTATCACACAATACTGTTCACACCAAAACAATGGTGTGAAATGCTATTTCTGCAAAAGACAATAGAAATAAAATGGTTCTTCTAGAGCCCCACTCCAACCAACTTAATATTCATAGACAAAAATTACCAAAATGTCAATGAATAGAAGGCAGTGTTCTGAATTCTAGCTAGAAATAACCTCTTACACTTGGAAAAAGCGTGAATGATGCAAGCACTTATATGTAGTAATAATTTTCCAATAAGACAGTAAATCACTTTTGTCAAATAAGAGGCTTTCTACCACACATAAAATTCAAAGATTTTTGGAACTTTTAAGAACTCTTGTAATGTAGGTTTGTGTATAAGGAAATAAAAAAATATATAGCACCACCACAAATCACAGAAGCAATAATACTTCACATAGTGGAAAACACTGAATGAAATATATTAGTATGACTTAATGATGAGCTGAGAGGTCTGAGAAAGTCATAGATGAAAGCAGTACTATATAATCCTTTCATAAAATAATAAATATGCACCTTATTCTTTCAGTTATTACTGAGCCTTTCTATACATTTATCACCTTAGCCATGCTCACTAATGACTGTAAAATCTGAACATAATTTGAGTGCTGACTTTGCAGATTTTACATTGAAGCTTAAATGGTTTTTTGTATTCTATTGTATGCTATGGGAGTTTAAATATTTTGTTTTATTCCATTCCTTGATATTGATTTTTTTAATAACCAAGCAACATAATTATATAGGTATTGTGCTTAACAATAAATTGAATTAGATTGAAATTATGTATTTAAATATAAAATAAATATAACTGGGGTCACAGGAAATATATTAGAGTAATGATTCTAAACTCAAGGAACCTTTGTTGAATATATTTTAGTTATAAAAATATAATGAGTTTAAGTGAACATTAAATATTAAAAGTTTTTCATATCTGAGTAAAATTTAATAATATTTCTTTAAAATGGTAAAATATGAGGTTTTACAGGCACATTCCCAGAAATAAGTTCATACAGAGAATGGAGAAATGAGAATGAAAGCCATTCTTCGATTGTCGAAGGAGAAACAAAATTAAAGAGAAAACTGACTCAGACTTTAACTAAATCATTTCTACAGATGAAACAAGAAGATTTCGAGGCTGAAGGCAACATTTCCACAGTAAAACAGTTCGTCCTGCTGGGCTTCTCTTCTCTTCCCAAACTCCAAGGGATCTGTCTGCAGGGTTTTCCATCATTTACATGATTATCCTCATCGGCAATTGCCTCATAATATTAATAACTAGGCTTGACTCTACATTGCAGAAACCCATGTATTTTTTCCTGGCAAATTTTTCCTCTTTGGAAATCTGTTATGTATCGGTTACTGTCCCAAGGATTCTATTCAACATTTGGACACAAGATAGGAACATTTCTGTGGTGGCTTGTGCTGTGCAGATGTGTTTCTTCCTTATGTTGGGAACTGATGAATGCTTCCTCCTTGCTGTGATGTCCTATGATCGCTATGTTGCCATTTGCAATCCTCTTCACTATCCTCTAGTCATGAATCCACGAAAATGCACTCAATTGGCAGCAGGCTCCTGGCTCAGTGGCATCCCAATTCAGATTGGGCAGACCTGTTGGATATTTTCTATGCATTTCTGCAATTCTAATAAAATAGACCACTTTTTCTGTGACATACCACCCATTCTCAAGCTGGCCTGTGGGGACACTTCGGTTCATGAGCTGTCTGTTTATGTCGTCGTTATGGTGGTGGCTGCTCTCCCGTTTATACTGGTGCTTACGTCCTACAGCAAAATCATTGCCACCATCCTGAGGTTGCCAACGGCCAAAGGGCGGGCCAAAGCCTTCTCTACATGTTCTTCCCACTTGCTGGTAGTGGTTTTGTTTTATGGGTCTGGTACTATTACCTACTTGAGGCCAAAGTCCATGCATTCTCCTGGTACTGACAAACTGCTCTCTCTGTTCTACACTGTTGTGACTCCCATGTTCAATCCCTTAATATACAGCCTTAGGAACAAGGATGTGATTGCAGGTCTGAGAAAATTAATTCTCCAAAAATAGGACCATAAAGGCAAAGAAGTCTTTTATAACCTGTGTTAATGGTACTTCCCTTATTTTGAAATATTTTATCTCCATATTAAGAAAGCAATAACTTTCATTTGATAATACAATTTCCTCCAGCTTACATTTTTTTTGTACAGTTTATTCTGCTCAGACATGTGTTAGGTAAGAACATCCATCTTCAATGAATCATCTCAAAAAATGTATATTTATTTTTTAAAACAAAATGTTAATATTTCACATTTTTAGCATTAAAAATATCGATAGAAATTAAAATTTGAAGTCCCTATCTTAATGTTGATGATAATTATTTCTCCAAATCATCACACTTATATTTTCTGACAATTTTCTATGACTATGAAGTACATATTACAATGTGTAATATGTACCAATAGAAATAGAATAATTAATGCCTATTGAATAAATCAGGAAGTGATGAATAAATTATCAATGATTCATTCTGCACCCTACTAACCAATTCTGAAAAAATATCTACAAATATTACAGCCTCAGTTCTTATTTGATTTTTTTATTTAAGTGATTGCTTCACTGTGGGATATTTCCAAAATAATATTAAAAGGGAAGCTGAGACCCATACCCTTTCCCATAAATAGTATGAGGTGAGATGTAACAAGAATAAATTAATAAAATTAAAAATAATAATAATAAAAGAAAAAAAAGAAAACAAAACAAAACAAAACAAAAGACTTTATGGTATAATGCAGATCTATAAACATACTCAGTACTTTTGCACATAATTTTCTACTTTGCTATTGAAACCCTCGATTACTTCACTATGAGATTATGTTGTTGCTCCTTTTTCAAACTGTAATTCAAATATCTATGCCCCTGCCTTTTTAAGTGCACCAACACAAATTTCGTACATTTAAATGTGAATACATGAGTAATTTCAGTATTTACTGCAGTCCAAACAGTTATGATCCAAACTGGGGTGGTGTGTGTGTGTGTGTGTGTGTGTGTGTGTGTGTGTGTGTGTGTGTGTGTACATGCGCATGCACGCTCTCATGCTTTTAACCCTGACTAGGAGTACTAAGATCATTCAGCTTTTGGAGTGTTTTTTTTTTTTTATGGAGAAATTGAATATCAATTAGCATAGTCATACATTTTCATCTATCCCATACCAGATTTTCTAAGAACTCATTTTAGAAGAGGTTGTGTCTTTTTCTGCAGTGGTGCTGCTATTGCTATGTTGTCTGCTCAGTTAACTACCCTCTATGCATGTTCAGACAAGCAGCCAAATTAAATTTAGTGGTTAAAGAATAGCATGAAATAAAAGGGGGATACTTGGGAGGAAGAAAAGTGTTAGCAAGTGCGGGAGGTATAAGATTCGTAATGAAAGTAAAATTATCACAGTACATCGCATGTATTTATAAAACTGATGAAAACTGATGATAAATAAAAATCTCATTTAAAAGAAAATTTAAATACATGTGTTCTATTCTGCTCAATAATAAAGGAAGAATGTTTTTAAGTATGTGGTAACACAAAACTTGAATACAACAAAAATTGAATAAACACATGCACAAGAACAGACACACATCCACGTTCACAGAAAATTGACATTATGCTTAAATGTTAAAGCTTAAGGACTAGAGGAAGAAACATAAATAGGCCAAAAAAGATTGACATTGTTGTCTAAGGTATAATCCATAAAGGAGATGATATAACTGGGTTTCAGCAAAATTTAGATAGCTGAATCTGATTATCACTCTTTTTAAATTATCTAACAATAGGAATGTTCACTAATAAGATTTCCCCTAAACATTTAGTTATGGATAGAACTATGTAATAAGTGAATATGCAAAATATTTTAATATATACGCTATCCAAAGTTATACCAGTGTCATAAAAATCTTACAAAATATAGCTATCATCATTAATCATTAAATTCTGCATATTCCAAATTAAAATCTGTGAAAAAAAGGTATATTTTAGTGTCATATCTAGGAGAAGAAAAATGACAAGTGGTAGAAATCAAAACTGAAGAAATATATAACTTTTGCATATAGGTAAATTTCAATGTGTAAATAAAATGGCTATTTGTCTGTGTTTCTACAAATTAATATTTTAATTACATATTCTATTCCTTAGCCTAGATCATATTGTATTCTAAGCCTAGGTCTTCTTCCATCATGTTTTTTAATTATTTTCTATATGGCTATAGCTTCATAATGGTTATGCATCTGTATAGGCATAAGGTTATTTTTTAGTTTAAATTCTGAATTCCTGTGTAAATGTCGTGCAAACTCTGCTCCCCAATTGTCCTCATATTGTGTCAACAAAACAGTTTGCAATCATTCAATGAGCAGCGGAAAGAATAGGGCTGAACTTCCTGCCTGCCAGGGGAGGAGCACTTAGAAGTGGAAGCAAGGGATTCAGCCTTGGTTAGAGGTCCAAAGGCGATCAGGAGGAAGGACCGGAAGCCAAGGAAAGCTACAGAGTGCAAGTGTTTGTGGGATGTCTTCTGGGAGTAAGAAGAAACGTAGCATAGAGTGTTATGAACAGACTTAAACTGCTCAGACTGTGTTGTGAAGCCTTGTATTACAGAAAAGTCTCAATTATTTGTGTGATAGTCAAGTCAAGAAATAACCTAAGAGAAACAAACACTGTTTTATAAAGATTGTCTTATCCGGTGATTTGGAAGTTGGATAAGAAATTGCTTTTTCTACATGTTTTCTTCTTGCTGTGAGTTGGGGATTAAATTCTATAGAAGAATTTCTGTATAGATACTCTGCATGCTCTTTGCAGTTTATACATATAAAGGACATATCTGGCACTTCGTATTAGCATCCATTCATTACTCTTCTCCACCATTATAATGGAGAAATAAAAAGCCCTAATTGGATCATAAGACATGGAGAAGGAAGAGTCAGGTTGAAGGTCACAGACTCTCAATCAATCCAAGATATCTGATAACTCTTTTTTTTTTTCAATAATAGAAAAATAAAATTACTTTTATATTGTTGCAATGCTTATTAGTTCCATTTTAAAGAATAACTCAATTAATTCATAAGTCATATGAAGTCATAATATGTTGATGTTTTCAAAGGTCACATCACTTAATGATTGCAAAAAGATAGGGGTTAAAAATCAAATACATTAGTGCCTCACTCAAACATCATCATAGAAACTTCCCTTTGTATAAAATGCTAGTTAATACAGATTCCCATAGATGGCTTGCTGCATAAAAGAAGAAAATATGGAATACTAGTAACCAAATGAGTTATCTAAATCACACCTACTCCTCTGAATGTTAAGGGACCTCTGTGGAAGAGGGAGCAGAAAGAGCTAGAGGAAGTTTACATCTGCAGTAAATCAGTGCTTTCCTGACATAACAGGATTATAGCATATATGAACTCATAGCAGCTGGGACTCTATGCACAAGACTTTCAAAGGATCATGCCAACCGTACATTCAGCATCAAACAGGAAGGGCTTCATGAAGCCCCAACCCTATCTGAGATGCTGTCAGCAATTGATGGCTGCTGGGTGGTGAAGGAATACGTTTTCTTCAGGGATGTGGTGCCTAAATTGTGTGCACTCAAACAGATGTGTGTGTGTGTATATATATATATATATATATATATATATATATATATATATATATATATATATATATATATATATATATGCTAAATTGAACCAGGAAAGAGAAAGGGAATGGGTAAAACTGGAGAAGAGGAAATGCAGAGTGAATTTGATCAAAACAGATTATATGCATGAATTAAATTATTAAAATAATCCACTGGATATTAATATGGTTATTGTATCCATCTCCTTGAGTGGCAGGAAAACTTAATATCTCACTTAGAAGGTTGCATGGGAAAAAAATTAATCCCCAGGGTAACAAATCTGACTACTTAAGGAATATAGTTAGTTTATAATCTGAGACATTTAAGGAGGCAGTTAACAGCTGTTGAAGATAAACTTCGTAAGCTGAAAAGTATATTTTCTTTCTCATTTTTGGTGCAAACTATAATGGTAAGTAGTATATTGAGCCTAGATTCAGCAGGTAAGTGTGAAATTATTTTGGCAAATACAAATGTATTTGTATAAGTAAACACCATTTTATCAGCAGAAAATAATATTCAATTAAAGAGAATTAGATAAATCTTTAATGCTTAAATTTTAAACAATGATCAATGTAGTTTTCATATGTTTCTGGATATGATTATTAAGTAATCACATAAATACATTGAAAGTACTCCTATGTAGTAAAGATTATCATCTACACCAATCTCTGCATTTAACTCTCAAAATGTATTAAAGTAATTTGTTTAGGAGATATTTAAATATTTTACATATATCAAGTCTAGACATAAGATGTCCAAAAAGCTCAATTTTATATAACGATTAAGTGATTTAGAGAACTGGTGGTGGTACACACCTTTAATTCCAGCACGTGAGAAGCTGTTTGAGGCCAGCCTGGTCTATTGAGTGAGTTAGTTCCCAGACAGCCAGGGCTACACAGAACAACTCTGTTTTGAAAAGCTAAGTGTGTGTGTGTGTGTGTGTGTGTGTGTGTGTGAGAGAGAGAGAGAGAGAGA
>CAJRSG010021687.1:129925-181294 GCA_907169655.1 Acomys percivali | reverse complement strand
CTTTCTGGTAAAATGTGAAGTGGTGAAGTCATGACCATGTGTTCTCTTTTGTCACTCATGTGCTATTTACTTGTAAACAAGTAATAAAAAAGGAAGAAAAACCCATAAGCACTCAATTAGCAACAAAAATAAAACCCCTGAAGTGGCCATATTCAGAAACATTTTGAGATTCATTATTTTTGTTGTGTTTCATATTTAAATACTTTAAGATTATGATATAAGATCATTATATAGGAGAAGGACAGTCTACCATCAAATTAATCTTCTGGTTTGTTTTATAATTATTGTTATTTTTATTTAAAATGTATATAAGATATATTTTGATCACATTCTTTCCATTTACCTAAATCCTTACAGATTCTCCCCAACTCTCTACTTGCCCAGCATCATGCTCTTTCTTTCTTTCAAAAAAATGAAAAACAATAACAAAAATTTTAAACAGATATCTGATAAACAGAAAATCATTAAGACAAACTAACATGTATATATTTCTTGCACAAGGAAACCTACTTGATTACACTTTGGCATATTCTCCGAAGACTGTGTTTTAAAGATGTTGTCCATGACCACATTGGGATATGCTTCAATATGTAGGAAACAGAACATTTTACGTACATTAAATCAGATAGGTATTCTAAGCTCCAGTGCAATCCATAAATGCACTTTCACATGCCTCCACCATCATGGTATTCTGTTTCTCACAATCTTAAAAAAACAAACAAACAAACAAAAAATTCTAAGTAATCATGAAAAATTCTCTAAAAATGTGTATTAAAATAAACCTTAATTACTCTGCGCTGTTCCTCTTAGATATTTTATCATGGTATTTGAAAACTGACTAACATATTAAGGCAATAAATCAAAATACACATTACTTATACTTTCTGTGATAATATTTTAAAAAATAATATAAATCCAGGAAATTATAATTAACAGAGAGGAGTTTAAATAACAAGTAATATATCCAGCATACCACAAGATAATGTCAGAGAAATCATCAATGAGTGACTATATCAGTGATGAATCCAGTTAAATGAAGACCACACCGTAGTAGAGAGGCACAAGTTAGTAAGTGGCAGTGCAATGGTAAAAATAAGGATCATCAATGCAATGGTAAAAATAAGGGTCATCAATGCAATGGTAAAAATAAGGGTCATCAAAAATGCTCACACCTATCTTTGAAATCTCCACATACTCTACCTTATGCGGCAAGGAATTTTTGAAGCTGTCATTTTGATGTTAATGTGTTTCCAAGAGACATTTATGTTTAAGCCATGACTCAGCTTACAGGCCCACAATAAAGAAAATGAAATACTGTCACCTTGATAGATTTATAATCACCATAGAAACAAATCTTTCAACTCTATTTCAAATTAACCCCATGCCCGGGATATTTTTTTTTTAGTTCCTTTATGTGTATCTCAACTATACAATATATGTTATGCGATTCATATGAACAGGAAAGATTAGATATTGAATCAAGTTAATTTAGTAAACTACATTGTTTCCTGAATTTATTAGTCTTTACTATTTTGCAGTTGAGACGTATTCATAGTACTTTAGCACTGAAAAATCATCTAGCCCACTTGTTAATGGAAAGGGAAGATGGAACAGAAGAAATCACATGCGTTTAAACGACTCTCAAAGACTAGTAGTCAAACCTTAAATCTGGAAAAATATTTCATTGATTATCTGATTTGCCATCTAGAAAATAACATGGAATGATGTGATGGAAAAGAAGGCATTACTAGTTGAAGAAATGGACTGTCTTTGTCTTCTTTGTCATTTCCTTTTCTGAAATGAACTCCTGGGTAAATATTCACAACAACTAGATAATATGCATACCAGTTATATCTTTATATTTTCTTATGTTATTTTCCATCCTCATTTTACACTCTACCTAAGACAATGGCTAACTTTATTCACTATATAGTATTTTTCATAAAATTTAGGGAATAGAAATTTTAGGATATATAATATTTTGTTTCATTGTTTACCATAATTATTTTGAAATTCAAACACAATTGTTCATGTTTCAACAGTTTATTATTTAGTTGACAGATATTCTTCAAGTATATGAATGTCATTTCTTTGGACAAGTTAATATATTAAAAGATGTAAATAGTTTCCAGGATTTTATTATAAGAAAGCCTTATACAAACATTTTTAATCAAACCAGGTATTTAAAAATGAATTGCCAAATTTATCATAAGAAAATCAAACCATCCAAAAATTAAAATTAGATAAATCAGTGTTTGACACATGTTTAACTTTTTAAGATATTTTCAATTTTATTTCACAATTAGTATAGCGTTTAATACAAATTTCCATAAGAATATAGATTCCAAAACTTTTAACTAGCCAAGGGTTTTACTGATATGGTTTTAAACTTGGACAGAGTTATTGTTATTTAGGTATGATGTAATATCTGAATTTGAATTTAGGTGTAATTTTCTTCATCACTACAAATGGTAAAAATTTTAAAGACAGCATGTTATTGGCACAAAACAGATGCATAGAACAATGAAATCTAGATGAAGAGCTAGACAAAAATCTACACACTTATGGACACCTAATTTTTGATACAGAAGCCAGAAACACACACTGGGGAAAAAAAACAGTATCTTCAACAAATAGTGCTGATTAAACTGGATGGCTGCACATAGAATTCAGTGAGATCCACACTTATCACCCTGTACAAAACTCCAAATCTATCAGACTTCAACATAAAAACAGATACATTGACCCTAATAGGTAAGAAACTGAGGAACAGCCTTGAACCCATTAACACAGGAAAACACTTTCTGAACGGGACACCATTAGCACCGACACTAAGATCGACAATGAATACATAGGACCTCATGAAACTGAGAGGCTTCTGCAAAGCAAAGGACACAGTTAATATGAAAAACCAGCAGCTTATAGAATGGGAAAATATTTTTTTACCAACTCCACACCTGATAGAGAACTAATATCAGAAGTATATAGAGAAGTCAATAAACTAGATATAAGAAACAAATAATACACCTAAAATGAGGTACAGATCTAATGGGTTTCTCAATAAAGGAAAATAAATTGCCTGAAAAACACTTGAAGGAAAGTTGAAGATCCTTACTATCATGAAAATCCAATTCAAAAAACTTTGAGTCTATCTTTCATGTGTCAGAATCACTAAAATCAATAGCACGAGGGACAACTCACTCAGGCAAGGATATAGGATAAAGGGGAAAGTTCTAGATTCCTGATAGGATTGCAAGGAAGTGCAGTGTGCAAGTTCCATAGAAAGATGCCAATTAAAATCTACCTCAAGACCAAGCTATATCAAAACTTGAGCATATACACAAAGGATGTTTCATCCTATCACAAGAATATTTTCTTAACCATGTTCACTCCCACTCTGTTTACAATTTTGAGAAATTGGAAACAACCTAGATGTCTCTCAAAAGTGAGTGGGCAAGGAAACTGTGGTACATATACACAGTGGAGTATTACTTGGCTGTTAAAAATTACTTCATGGGGGGATTCCAAGATGGCATCGACCAGTATGTACCATATCTGATCTACTCTGAGGAGACCAGGGACATGAATAGAGCCACAGACTGCTGGATCTTGAGAACTGTAGGTGAGTTGGGCCCCAAACTCCGCAGACCACCAGTGGGCCTACCCCCGGGACAAGCAACATCCTGGAGGTGCTAAACGCACTCCCCAAACTCTGGAATGGAATTCTTATGCAAACTGCAGCCGGCATATAAAACACAAACGCACTGTTTGGGGAGGGGATGTTCCAGAGCCCTGAGCCAGAAGAGTCTCAGTGAATAGGATGAATCTGCCCTTGAATCCCTCCATCCACACCACCCCCAAACTGCCAAGGCCACCAGGGCAGACCTACTGGAAACACAGGTGGCAGGACCTACCAAAGACAGCTAAAGTGGCCTGCAGCTTGTGGGCCATCCTGGGACCAACCTAACGCCAGACAAAACGGACTGAGCTTGCAAACAGGGGCAGTTAGAAACCAGCTTGGACTGCTTCCAAAGGCCCATCAGGAGATGTGGGTTGTGCTTGCAGTGTGTAATTGCTGACCTAGAGCCTTAATGGAGCCTCCCAGTCCTGCGGGAAGAGCAGGCACCTCGGGCAACCACCAGCTCTGAAACCTATTGTCTCTGGCCGTCCAGCCACAGGGAACTGACCCTGCACTCCCCAAAGGAGAGATCCTAGCTGGGGCAACTGCCCCAGCCAAGGCAGGAACTCTTATGTTATCGGGAGACATGGGTCATGCTTACGGTGTCTAATTGCTGACCTAGAGCGATCTCAGACCCTCCAGGCTTATAGTTCTGGCAGAGGCTGGACACTTCTACAGGGTATAGAGACAGAGCTAAAAGACAGCTTCAGTCCAGAAGATCTGATCCAACTGGGGTCTTGGCTACAAAGCCACAGGAAGAACAGGCAGCTGAGATCAACCTACACAAACAGAGAACTTGTGTGCTGACCTTATTCTGGGTCCCAAAACTGCTGATCTGAATTATAGCAGTAAGGTGAAAGGGTCCAAACAGTAACCTACTTTGGCTGACTCAGCCTGGAGCCTACAGCATAGAAAAAAATCTTCAGGATTGGAAACCAGATCACCTGCCTGTTCCAGGGAAATACTCCCTGATCCCCACAGGCAAGAGCACCTGACCTATAATCAGTCATCAACTATCCACTTTCAACCAGCGAAGGTCACTACAAACTACCTTCCAACATCAGAGTCACCAAAATGACAAGAGGACAGTGAAAGAACGCTAACAAAAACCAAAACAGTTTGGCATCTCCAGATCCCAGCAATCCCAATGAAAACAACCTGGAGAACCTAACAGCAATTGATAGTCAAGAAAATGACCTCAGGGCCTTAGTAAGTAAGATGATAATGGAAGAAACAAATAAAATCTGTAAACAAATGCAGGAGGAGGCAAACAAGAGTGCTGAAGATTTAAAAGAGTCATATAAAGAGGCACTTGAAGAATTCCAGAAAAATATAAATAACCAAAATAACCAAATGAAGGAAATCATTAAACAGTTCAAGACCTGAAGATAAAAATGAAAGCTATGATACAGGAAAACACAGAAGAAAAACGTGATCAAGAGGCATCAGAGAAGAAAGCAAGCATCTCAGAGGTGGCCTTATCTAACAGATTGCAAGAAATGGAAGAACGGATATCGGGACTTGAAGATACAATCACAGAACTGGAAACAACCATCCAGGGAAATGCTAAATCTGAAAAGTTCCTGACACAGAGCATTCAATAATTAAAAGACAACATGAAAAGACGAAATTTGAGAATAATAGGGATTGAAGAAGGCAACCGACTCCACAGCCCAGAAAATATCTTTAATAGAATAATAGAAGAAAATTTCCCCAATTTTAAGAAGGAGATGCATATGAGCATACAAGAGGCCTACAGAACACCAAATGGAATAGACCAGAAAGGAAAATCTTCCCGCTACATAAAATAAATATACAAAATATACAAAACAAAGAAACAATATTAAAAGTGGCAAGAGAAAAAGGCTGAGTAACATATGATGGCAAACCTATCAGAATTACTCCTGACTTCACAGCAAAGACCATGAAAGCCAGAAGGGCCTGGACAGAGGTTCTGCAAACTCTAAGAGAACACAGATACCAGGCAAGACTACTATATCCAGCGAAATTATCAATAACCATTGATGGAGAAAACAAGATATTCCATGACAAAAACAAACTCAAACAGTACCTAGCCACAAATCCGGCTTTACAGAAGTTACTAGAAGGAAAACTCCACCCCAAAGGGCCAAACTACAACCAAAACTACATAGGAAATAGATAACTACACCATCACAAAATCACAGCCTCACAAAATCTCAACTGTTACAAATACCAAAAATGAAGGGACTTAGCAATCACTGGTCATTAATATCTCTCAACGTCAATGGTCTTAATTCTCCAATAAAAATACATAGACTAACTGAGTGGGTGCATAAACATGGCCCAACATTCTTCTGCATTCAAGAAACACATCTCAACCACAAGAACAGACATTGCCTCAGAGTAAAAGGTTGGGGAAAAATATTCCAAGCAAATGGTCACAAGAAACAAGCTGGGGTAGCCACTCTAATATCTAATAAAATAGACTTCCAACCAAAATTAATCAAAAAGGATGAGGAAGGACACTTCGTACTCATCAAAGGTAAAGTCAACCAAGAAGGCATCATGATTTTGAACATCTATGCTCCTAACACAATGGCACCCACATTTGTAAAAGAGCTATTAACAAAGTGTGAACCACTCATCAATACCCACACATTAATAGTGGGAGACTTCAACACCCCACTTTCACTCAAGGATAGGTCTTTGATTCAAAAACTAAGCCAGGAAATAACTTCATTAACCATTGTCATGAATCAAATGGATCTAACAGATATCTACAGAACTCTCCACCCAAATGCAAAGGATTATATCTTTTTCTCAGCACCCAATGGAACATTCTCCAAAATTGATCGCATAGGTGGTCACGAAGCAAACCTCAACAGATACAAGAAGATTGAAATAATACCTTGTATCTTATTAGATCACCATGGTCTAAGGCTGGACTTCAACAACAGAAATAACAAAAAGCATACTAACATGTGGAAACTAAACAACTTTCTACTTAATGACACATGGGTCATGGAAGAAATAAGGCAAGAAATAAAAGACTTCCTGAAATACAGTGAAAATGATGGAACAACATACCCAAATTTGTGGGACACATTGAAAGCTGTGCTAAGAGGAAAAATGATAGCATTAAGTGCCTTTAAAAAGAAAATGGAAACATCCCACATAAACAACTTAACAACATATCTGGAAGCTCTAGAAAAAAAAAGAAGCAGAAACACCCAAGAGGAGTAGATGTCTAGAAATAATCAAACTCAGGGTTGAAATCAATAAATTAGAAACAAAGAGAACAATCCAAACAATCAACAAAACCAAGAGCTGGTTCTTTGAGAATATTAACAAGACAGACAAACCATTATCCAATCTAACTAAAAGACAGAGAAACACTATCCAAATCAAAAAAATCAGAAATAAAAAGGGAGACATAAGAACAGACACTGAAGAAATACAAAGAATCATAAGAACCTACTTTAAAGCATTTATGCCACAAAATTTGAAAATCTAAGTGAAATGGACAATTTTCTCTACCAATTCCATTTTCCAAAATTGAACCAAGATCAGATAAACAAATTAAATAGCCCTATTTTGCCTATAGAAATAGAAACAACCATTGATAGTCTCCCAACCAAAAAAAAAAAGCCCAGGGCCAGATGGCTTCAGCACAGAATTATACCAGTCCTTCAAAGAAGAGCTAATACCGATACTATTCAAGCTATTCCAAAAGATAGAAATGGGCAGAACATCACCAGATTCCTTCTATGAGGCTATAGTCATGTTGATACCTAAACCCCACAAAGACCAAACAAAAAAAGAGAATCTCAGACCAATATCTCTTATGAACATTGACGCAAAATACTCAATAAAATACTCGCAAAACGAATACAACAGCATATCAAAGACATCATTCACCATGACCAGGTAGGATTCATTCCAGGCATGCAGGGATGGTTTAACATACAGAAATCCATCAATGTTATCCACCATATAAACAAACTGAAAGAGAAAAACCACATGATCATCTCCTTAGACGCAGAAAAAGCATTTGACAAAATCCAACACCCATTCATGTTTAAAGTTCTGGAGAGATCAGGTATACAAGGCACTTATCTAAACATAATAAAGGCTATATACAGCAAACCAATAGCCAACATTAAATTAAATGGAGAGATACTCAAGGAAATCCCTCTAAAATCGGGGACCAGACAAGGCTGCTCACTTTCCGCATATCTCTTCAATATAGTTCTTGAAGTTCTAGCCAGAGCAATAAGACAACAAAAGGAGATCAAAGGGATACAAATGGGAAAGGAAGAAGTCAAATTATCCCTATTTTCAGATGATATGATAGTGTATATAAGTGACCCACAAAATTCCACCAGAGAACTCCTACAGCTGATAAACACCTTCAGCAAATTAGCAGGATACAAAATAAACTCAAAAAAGTCTGTAGCCTTCCTATACACAAATGACAAGCTTGCAGAGGAAGAAATTAGGAAAACTACTCCCTTCACTATGGCCACAAGCAATATAAAATATCTAACCAAGCAAGTGAAGGATTTATTTGAAAAAAACTTTAAACCTCTGAAGAAAGAGACTGAAGATGACATCAGAAGATGGAGGGATTTATCTTGTTCATGGATTGGGAGAATTAACATAGTAAAATGGCCATCTTAGCAAAAACAATTTACAGATTCAACACAATCCCTATCAAAATACCTACAAAATACTTTGAAGATATTGAAAGATCAATTCTCAAATTCATATGGAGAAACAAAAAGCCCAGAATAGCAAAAACAATCCTATACAATAAAAGATCCTCCGGAGGAATCTCCATACCTGATCTCAAGCTGTACTACAAAGCAACAGTAATTAAAACAGCATGGTACTGGCAAAGCAATAAGCTGGTGGATCAATGAAATTGAATTGAAGACCCTGAGATGAATTCACACACATATGGTCACTAGAGTTTTGACAAAGAAGCCAAATCTATTCAGTGGAAAAAGGATATCATCTTCAACAAATGGTGCTGGTCTAACTGGATGTCTACATGTAGAAAAATGCAATTAGACCCCTATTTGTCACTGTGCACAAAATTCAAGTCCAAGTGGATTAAAGACCTCAACTTAAAACCAGAGACATTAATTCAGTTAGAGGGAAAAGTAGGGAAGACCTTTGAACACATAGGCACAGGAGACAACTTCCTGAACAGAACACCAACAGCCCAGGCCTTAACGTCAACAATCAATAAATGGGACCTCATGAGGCTGAGAAGCTTCTGTAAGGCTAGAGACACGGTCAAGAGAACAAAGCGACAGCCTACAGACTGGGAAAAGATCCTCACCAACCCTTCATCTCACAAAGGTCTAATATCCAAAATAAAAAGAACTCAAGAAATTAAACACCACAAAACCAAACAACCCAATTGTGAAATGTGGCTCAGAACTAAACAGAATTCTCAACAGAGGAATATCAAATGGCCGAGAAACACTTAAAGAAATGCTCATCCTCGTTAGTCATCAGAGAAATGCAAATCAAAACAACTCTGAGATTCCATCTTACACCCATCAGAATGGCTAAGATAAAAAATTCAAGTGACACCACATGTTGGAGAGGATGTGGAGAGAGAGGAATACTCCTTCATTGCTGGTGGGAATGCAAACTGGTACAACCACTTTGGAAAGCTATCTGGCGCTTTCTCAGAAAATGGGAATAGGGCTTCCTCAAGAACCAGCTATTCCACTCCTTGGAATATACCCAGAAAATGACCTACCACAGAACAGGGACATATACTTAACCATGTTCATAGCAGCCTTATTCATAATAGCCAGAACATGGAAACAGACTAAGTGTCCCTCAGTAGAAGAGTGGATAAAGAAACTGTGGTACATTTACACTATGGAATACTATTCAGCTATTAAAAACAAGGAATTCCCGAAATTTGTGGACAAATGGATTGAACTAGAAATTATCTTAATGAGTGAGTTCACCCAGAAGCAAAAAGAGACAAATGGTATACACTCACTTATATCGAGACACTAGTCCAAGGGATACATCCCATGAAAAACTTTACTTACCAGGACAGTTGGTCAGAGGAGAGGTCATCCTATTGCGACTTTAGGCGAGAGTAGCATGGAAGAATGGGGAAATAGTAGGATCCACAGGGTCCTGGAAACCTACAAGAAGAGCTTTATGACAGGCGGATCTGGGTCCTGAGGTCCTCCTCAAACTAAGGCACCAGCCAAGGAGAATATAGGCAGTAAACTTCGAACCCCTACCAAGACCTAGCCGATGAACATGATATTCTCCACCGTTGAGTGGAGAGTGAGATCTGACTCTCACACGAACTCTGGTGCCCCTCTTCTGACCACGTCCCCTGAATGGGGAGGCCTGGCGGCACTCAGAGGAAGGATAGCAAGTTACCAAGAAGATACTCGATACTCTAAGAGCATATATAGGGGGAGGAGGTCTCCCTCAATCACAGACACAGGGGAGGGGAGAAGGGAGGAAGTGGGAGAGAGGGAGAAATAGGAGGATACACGGGAAGGGCTAAAAAATGAGATGTAATATGAATAAATTAATTAAAATGATGGGAAAAAAAAGATAAATGACTTCATGATATTTGTAGGAAAATGAATAGAAGTAGAGAAAAGCCACTCTGAGTGAGGAAACCTAGCCCCAGAAAGACAAATATGGTGTAAATTTGCTTATATGTGGATATTAGCTGTTAAGTCAATGATAACCAAGCTACAATTTTTATACCATGATAGGTTAAGCATATAGGAAGGGACTTGAGATGACAAATGGTCTCCCCGGAGGAGAAAATAGAATAGATTTTAATGGGTGGACTCAGAAAAGACTACATACTCAACATTGCTTGTTAACAAATAATCAAACATTAGATTGCCCTGTAACCCAGGGTGAAATCAACTACCAATTGTATGAAAATAAAGTACTGATAAAATGACTCTATACTCACAAATTAGTACTTTATTCAGCAATTATCAGGTTTGGGGCTGTTGTAGATGCGTCCACTGTGATAGGGCACTGACCAGTCCATTGTTCTCTGCATTTTGGCTATTTGTGGCTTTCTTCAATAGTCATCATCTTCTTCTATTTCTCCTCCTCCTCCTCCTCCTCCTCCTCCTCCTCCTTCTTCTTCTTCTTCTTCTTCTGCTGCTTCTGCTGCTGCTGCTGCTTCTGTGCAAAAGCAGCTTCTTTGATGAGTAGGAAAAACTGCACTTGTCTATTGGTATGAGTATAGTTGAGAATGCAGTTAATAATTATATTATTTTAGGAAAATGGGAATAATATTTTCCCCTGGTAATTGTCCAAGTTTCCAGTTCCAGAAATGAATTTCCTACTGTGGAAAAGACCAAAGGCCAATCAGACAGCTGTTGGTTACAGCCAAGATATAAGTGCGCTATTGTACTGCTACAGTGCTGTGCTGATCATTGTTGAGGTAACTAGGTACATCAATTATACTGATTCTGGCTGCTTTTTCTCCCTTGAGAGATTGTATATCAGATTCACATAATGTAAAATATATCCTCAGAGAGGAAGCTTTTAGGTCAGATCTAGCTAGGATCTTCCACGTTCTGTGTCCTAAGACTACAGTGTCTTCAGTAATATAGATTTATCCCAGTGCCTAAGAATACAGTGTCTTCAGTAATATAGATTTATCCCAGTGCCTAAGAGGCAGCCAAGGACAACAGTAATAACCTGTATTTCCTTGGGAACATCTTGGAGTCCCCTGACCCACTCAAATGGAGTTTTCTCTCATGTTTAATACATACAGTATGTGTGGATATACATTTAGGACAATATAAAATATTAAGATTCCTTATACGTTTTCTGAATTCATAAGATTAGTTATTCCTCCTCCCTTTCTTGTGTCTTCCACATTGTCCAACCTCCCTGTAGTAGTCAGACTTCTTTAGAAGAATACAACTTATACAATATGTATATATTAGAATGGATTATATCCAACAATGAATGTCTAACAACAGAAGGTTCTAGAACTCAGTAGTTGTATAATGGTGTAATTTTCTATTTATCTGTTATAAACAAATAAAGTCCAAAAAATTAGAAATCTTTTTACAGCTTGTGAAAGAGTAATTAAGGGTAAGGATAAATAAGGGGTAAATAAGAAAGCTCAGTGCCTACTAAAGTTGTATGTTTCATATTGAAATAATGAATGTTTGAGAATTACAGAGAATTATATAGAACTTAAGAATGTGAAAACCTTGAGCAGGGAAGCGCAGCTACATATACTCTTGACCGAAGACCAATCCTCCTCTATTCGGAGAAGGTTGTCCTCTTTGAGCAAGCACGCAGCTTAGGGAGGGACGCACATGAAGCGGTGAGGGAGGAAGGGGACACCAGCCTAGCCAGCCAGATCAGCCGAATCAACCCTGGCGATCAATGAGGAGACAGTTGTCGCAGCCAGATCGCCCTAACATTCAAGATCTAGCCGATGGACAGGACATTCTCCACCGCTGAGTGGTGAGTGGGGACTGATTTTCACACGAACTCAGGTGCCCCATTTTTTACCACGTCCCCTTGACAGGGAGTCCTGGTGGCACTCAGAGAAAGGATAGCAGCCAAGAAGAGACTCAATACCCTATGAGCATATACAGGGGGGTGGAGGTCCCCCTCAGTCACAATCATAGGGGAGGGGAGTAAGGGGAAAATGGGAGGGAGGGAGGAATGGGAGGATACAAGGGAGGGGCTAACAATTGAGATGCAATACGAATAATTAATGAAATATTAAAAAAAAGAAATGTGAAAAACAAGCTAGTGCTTACTTAAAAGACGGTGAATTTTATTATATATGAGTTATTTCTCAAAACTGTATTATTTTAAGTTACTATTAATCCAATAATATATTTAAGATAATGGTTCAAAAATGAGATAAATACTAGAGGGTGTTAATAATATTTAAATAGGAAGACATTTTGAGTTCAATTAATTTCAGACTCAAATACAGATAACGTTCTCTAGTACACATTATGTTCATATCAATTGTATTTTAGAATATAAAATTACTTTTTCGTTCCCATTATCACACAGATCAATTGGCTGACTGTCAACAAGACCTAAACTCAAGCTTTGCCTAAGATGTTCATGATCCACTGGGGAAAATAATTAACCAGAAATGCTTGTAATTAAATGTTTTCAGAGCCCCGAAGCCTTAGGGAAGTAGCTTTAGAAATATAAATCTCATATTTTAAAAGCATGAAAAAACACAAGCTACCTACAATTGAGCTGTTCACCCCAAGTAGGTTTGTAAGTTTCAACATTTAAAATCATAATATTAAAAATATTGATCTACTTGGAAAACATTTGTGAGCTTTAAAAATAAATAATTAATTATCTCTGTGTTTATATTAATATATGCTGAAGTATTAAGTGATAATTTGTTCTCTAAACTAGAAGGCATTGAACATAAATATTAACATTTCTCAAAAAACATTTTCTCAATTTATTTTCATCTAGGCTCATAAGCAACTCTTGCTCATTTGATGATAATGGATTTTGTTAACTCACACTAATTTAAGTCTTTGTTGGTGTTTTCTGTTAGTGGCTTAACTCTAAAAATATTATGTGATAATTAAGTTTTACTTCAACACCATGTAAGCAGTAGACAATACGTAGTGAATCAAAATAATAAAAACGGTATTAAATATACATCAATTCATATTTCACGCTCCCCACATATCATTTAAGAGTCCAACAAATGTAAATCCTTCACATATTAAAAGTCAAATGTAAATATATCTTTAAAATTCATGTTCCTTTATTTCCTTTATAATTTAAAATATTATTTTTACTTAACTTGACACAATATAAATATTAATGTCAAGTAATAGATTTATCAGTTTTCTTTTAAGTTGTTTCTCCAATTGACCAGATTTTAATTTTTTGTCTCTATGCCATCCCTTGGAGGACATGACAGACCAATGAAAATAAGTCATATTCTTAAATGAAAATATGGTTTATTTCCTTTGTTATCATATGCTACAGGTTACATAGCATCAGAATAAAATGTTTCCACCAACCAGTGATATAGATTTCCACTTGTTTTTGAGCTAACTAATGTTCTTTCAACAAATTGTGAATTTGGAGAATTTGAATACTTATATTTATTATTTTGTTCAGGTGAATGCTTTCTAAAATGATAAAATATCTAGCCTTTATTACATAGTCTGGTAGCTCTATTGGTTGTTCATTTGTACACATACATTGAAGATTAAGTAAGATTTCAGTAAATCAGAAATATGTTTGCAAAATTAAAGAGGTGTCAAACATGTTAAAAAAATATAAGTAGTTATTTTTTCTCTATGTTTTCTAGATGCCACTTATCATAACAACTGAACCATTAGGCTATCAGATATGTTGGTACAATAAATATCTTAAAGATCTACTTATGAGTAATGTGAATGAATAGATTTCTGAGGGAAGATCCAGAGAATAAATTATTTTCTTTTTTACAGATATTTTATAATGCAGCCACCCAATTTTGGAATTATCTTTTAAATTTTACATGAGAAGAATGAAAAATGGATAAAGGAAATTGCTCCTCTGTGGATGGATTCATTTTCTTGGGAATTACTAATAACCCTGGAAAAGAAGCAGCCCTGTTCACCACATTCCTACTAGTTTACCTCATTACACTTCTGGCCAATCTTGGGATGATCGTTTTAATTAGAGTGGACTCAAGGCTCCACACACCTATGTACTTTTTCCTCAGCAATCTCTCCTTCTGTGACCTCTGCTACTCCACAGCCATTGGACCCAAGATGCTGGTGGATCTCTTAGCTGAGGAGAAATCAATTCCTGTTGTTGGTTGTGCTCTGCAGTTCTTGACATTCTGTGTCTTTGCAGACTCTGAGTGTCTACTGCTAGCAGTGATGGCCTTTGATAGGTACCAGGCCATCAGCAGCCCCTTGCTCTACACAGTGAACATGTCCAGCAGGGTGTGTTCCCTGCTCATGGCTGGGGTTTACCTGGTGGCAACAACAGATGGTTTGATACATACAACCTTGGCCTTCCGTTTATGTTTCTGTGGCTCTAATGAGATCAACCACTTCTTCTGTGATTTACCCCCACTTTACCTGCTTTCTTGCTCTGACATACAAGTCAATGAACTGGCCTTATTTACTGTTTTTGGTTTCATTGAACTGAGCACCATCTCAGGAGTTCTGGTCTCTTATTGTTACATCATTTTATCAGTCCTGAAGATCCGTTCTGCTGAAGGGAGGTTCAAAGCTTTCTCCACCTGCACCTCCCATCTCACCACAGTGGCCATTTTCCAGGGAACTATGCTTTTCATGTATTTCCGGCCAAGTTCTTCTTATTCTTTAGATCAAGACAAAATGACTTCACTGTTCTACACTCTTGTGATCCCAATGCTGAATCCTGTCATTTACAGCCTGAGGAACAAGGATGTGAAAGAGGCCCTCCAAAAACTGAAAATAAAATTGTGGTCCTAAAGAATTATATGCCATGTACATGTCCACTTATATATATTGTTTGGGTTTTTCTGGAAAATTATAATTATGACATATATTAAAGCTCTGAGCTATATTTTAAAACAGTAAAATTTGTATTTGTTCTAACATCAAAACACAATAAATGCAGTAGACCTCAAATATTCCATGTTTGAGTATATACACACATAGCACTCATGACTATAAAATTTCCTGATTAATATAATTGATCATTTATTTTTATAGTAGTTTTGACTATACTGTTTAATGAATTATAGTAATCACACTTTGTCTATTATTTGACCTATGTTTCCAGACATATTCAAATGTTTATTTCCTAGTATTTTTATATTATACTAGATGTTCCAGACTTCAATTGAACTTCAAATTTTATAATACATTTCAAAATAATAATGAAGTCAATAAATTACAAGCTGTCATCTAGAGCAATGGTTCTCAACCTTCTAATGCCGGGGCACTTTAATACAGTTCCTTATGTTGTGGTGACCCACCAACTATATAATTATTCTTGTTGCTACTTCATAATTATAATTTTGTTCCTGATATGAATTGTAATGTAAATATTTTGGAGACAGATGTTTGACTAATGTGTTGTTACCCAATTGGTTGAAAACTACTGATACAAAGCAAAGTGCTTAAATTCAATGTGCAGGAGATAGGTTTTATTGACTGGAGCAGTAAAATTATGAATGTTGGAGATATGAACATATTATAGACTGAAGGGATGAAAACTAGATATGAAAACAGGTTTTTATCATTTGTAAACCACACATCCTTACTATATTATGATACAAAAATCAATGACAGGTACTCTACCATCAGTGACACTCTCAGTAAAAAGTCATTGCATTTCAAACAGCATCTGCATGAAAAGGTTTTTGTAAGCAGAATTTTATGTATGCAAATAGCTGCAACTTATTATCTATTCACCACTAATGCTTGAGAAAGAGACCAAGGTTTGTTCTCTAAAAGCTCTTGTGAGTTTCAAGTAGTCCTGTATGAGGGACCTTAAGCTTCTGTTATCAACTATGCAACCCTTATCTTTCTGTGGTGAAACTACACTTCATCAACTGTGCATCCCTTCTTCTGTGTGATGGAACTTCCCCTCATTAACTATGTGTCACTTCTTGGAGGAAGATTTCCCTTTCCTTTCTTGCTACGTGAATCCCTTGATACAGATTCTGTTTCTTTGTTTATTTTGCCACTTAAAGTGAAATGTAATGTTATTCTTTTCCAAGGTAAATGTCTCCAAAATTCAATATTAAATATTTTTACTATAGTTCTAAGCATTTTATTCCTGAACTTCAAAGTTCTATCATATTTGGACAAAAATGTGAAAAATGTAACAAAATTATATGCTAGATAACGTTTTTACTATATGTTGGATGTTGGTAAAATTATTGGAGGACATATTATATATCATTTGCACACCCAAAAATGTTCAGATGTTCAGAATATATATGAAATTGTTGGACACTGTTCTGCTGTGGAATACAAAATAAAAGCATTAATTTAGCTATAAAAAGGAGCATATATTTGCACATTACTTTTCTTTCTTTTCATTAGAAAAAACTATCTTTTAGTCTTAATATTTCAGAGTTTCCCTTGTTTTGATTCATCCGAATTTAAATTTTATGCTAAATTTTGTTCTTTTTTCTTTTTTATCTTTCTGTTTTTTATAATTTTTATTAAATATTTTACATATACATTTGTATTGCTACACATACATACATTAAACTATCCACAGTAAAAAGAACCATGAAACAATCAGGAATTATATATATAGTGTTTTAGCTATTTGTATTTGGCAGCCTTGAAGAAAACATCTTTCTTATACTTTTCATCTTGTTGTATTCAATTATTTTGATAGTTTAAAGACTTTCTTGGAAAAAGCCATATCATATTTGAAAAGCCAAAGGCACAGAACATTGTTAATTGCACACAAAATAGTGAAGCTAAATGCCATAGACTCCTTTTTTTTTTAAATTAATTTATTCTTGATACATCTCAATGGTTATCCCATCCCTTGTATCCTCCCATTCTCCCCCCCTCCCATTTTCCCCTTATTCCCCTCCCCTATGACTGTTCCTGAGAGGGATTACCTCCCCCTGTATATGCTCATAGGGTATCAAGTCTCTTCTCGGTGACCTGCTGTCCTTCCTCTGAGTGCCACCAGGTCTCCCCCTCCAGGGGACATGGTCAAATGTGAGGCACCAGAGTACGTGAGAAAGTCATATCCCACTCTCCACTGAAGTGTGGAAAATGTTCTGTCCATGGGCTAGATCTGGGTAGAGGTTTAAAGTTTACCGCCTGTATTGTCCTTGGCTGGTGCCTTAGTTTGAGCGGGACCCCTGGGCCCAAGTCTGCCTAACATAAGGTTCTACTTGTAGGTTTCTAGATGACAGTTTGAAATACCCCCATAGCGACATTTTACTATAAAAATAAAGCCTGAGAAGTGCTTCTTTATATTCAGCATGGAGCATGGCACATGGTAATAAGACATCAAGAAGAAAAGTAACTAAGAGTTGCCCCGGACCACCGAGGGGGCTTCGAGCCGTGGAGAGCAAGGGTCCCAGGATATCAGGTGGGGACGGATTCGGCTCGACAGACAGACACGAACACAAGGGAGGTTCAGTGCTGCTGCAAAGATCTTTACTTGAGCTCAGTGGTTTATACAGTCATGACAGGAACTTCTGCTAGCTACAAACCACAGTTTGAGAGATACAGACCAGGTTACAAAGTGTAAAGTACAGCAATGATCAGAAACTCAAGGTCCTCTGGCTATGCACAAGGGCCAGAGACAGACTGTGGTTAATCACCTCAGAAGGTGGCATGAGCTTTTCTTAGAATTCGCAGTCAGCCAGGCGAAGCTGGCTCCGTTCTCAGGCATGTTATTATTAACAGCTTTTACCCATGAGAGAAGTACAAGTCTGCACGTCTGCAGCCCATACTCAGATAAAGTTGTTATATTCCTTTACACATCTTAATATTTCTGATAGTCCCATACATTGTAAACCAAAACAATCCCATGGGGTGCCATACTTTACTACCACCTTGGTGAGTTGTGTAATTATGTCATTTTTCTCTGCTGCAGTTAAAGTGCACCATGGAGGTCTGGCCCTCAAGATTCTTTCCCAGGGACTCAGGTCCCGATATCTTATCTTTTTACCATCCTTAGTAACCCATCGTGTTAAATCCTCATCATACACTCCTGTATATGCTAATGGAGGGTAGGGAGTGGTTCTTAGAGCTATTGGTCCTCTGTATTTGGGTCTCTGCCATCATTTCCCTTCAATCCAGTCCTAAATTGTCCCATTTTCTGTTTTACTGGGAACTCCTGGGACTGCTTCATTCTCCTCGCTATCCTCACATTCCTGGATATGCCTTCTCTTTCCAGAACTCTTTAGCCTATACTCCAGCTGTTGCCATTTGTCAAGTGCCTCCTGCACAGTTGCATTTTCTTTCTGTATCAACTGCACAAACATCTTCACCTCCAAGGTGTAGTTTCATTTACAGTCATGTTTCTGGTAATGTTTAATATGAGACGTTCAGCTTTCTGCGGAACTACTTCATCCACGGCCACCATTGGTTCATTTCTCGATGGACTCACATCAGGTTTCTCAGTTACTGAGATGTTCAGGGGGTAAGAACGGCCTTGCCCTGGAGGTGGACTTAATAAAAATGCGTGAGTGATTATAAAGCAAGGAAGGAGGAAAAGCAGAGTAGGCCAATAGCCAGGCTCTGTACACCCAGGACTCGGGATGCTCGTCTCAACAAATACCTGGGCTTCTGCCAGGGACCCTCGAGAATCTGGGTCCCCATCACCTGATCGATGTCGGAGCATCCTCCGAGCCGATAAGGTTTCATGTCACACAGACTCCAGCGGAGTGGGTGTGGCAAAGAGTGATTATTTTAATTAAAAAGTTTTATGTTGTATCTCCGCAATGTTTTCTCAACTTGCCATTAATATTTTGACAGTAGAAACTGTGATTATGGCTATGGCTTCCTTCCTTGAAATTCTAACCCTCCAAATAATGGTGCTAGGAGCTGAAATCCTTGAGAAATGATTAATTCAGAAGTGTAGAGCCCTTAGAAATTGGGGCTTTCCCTAATAAAACATAATTGGGCCCATTAGTGGTCTTTCTACTTTGGAAAGATAGTAAAACCCAGCCCTCCAAATAAGAGAAAAAGATTCAATGTCCAATTTGGCAGTGGGTGGTCTGCAGACTTCCTATATTTTACTGTGATAAATATTTTGTAATCAATGTACAGTAACCCATATTTCTTTCTTTTTGTACACATCCCAAAGTGTTAAATCAACAACCTGGCAGAAGGTATTAATAGAAATACATTGAAATATAAAGAAAAACTTAACATTTGTAAATTTCTATTGCAGCATTTAAAAATAAACTTGAGTTTCTTGTGGTCTGTGTTTTTAAGTGTAATGACTGTGAAATAAATAAGCTACAAAAGCATCAATCCCAAATGCCATGAGATAATCTTGTTGTAAGCCTTATATCTCTAGATATAATAATTTTAAGTTTAAAACTCTATTTTGTGGAACTGCTTTTGAGTATGTATGGCTGAAATATAAGCTAAAATATATAAATTTGTGAGTACATCAAAGTTGATGTCTGACATGCTTTCATACACTACTAAGCACTTTTCTAAAGTATTCTATTCATTTATATATGCCAGTGACTAGCTATGAGTGTTATCTTAACACAATAATACCAGAAACTATGTTGGCACAGTAAATGATGTAATTATCTTTCTGTATCTTAACTCTTCCTTCATCCTTGCCTCTGGAATGAGTAAATAAGGGAATAAAATCAGATGGCCTATAAATAATACACAATAAATGTCTACTTCAGATTTCTTTTACATTAAAAATATGAAATATAAAATATTTATATGTGTTGCATTTTTGTCTCTAAGAATTATAATTTTACTGCCTGGAGGACTCATTCAAAAAATAAGAAAAGTTGGAAATTATGCTGTTCTGTGTCTGTGCCAAGAAATTACAGTTTCATCTCTCCACTTTTGACCTGAGATAGGTGTAGCAATTATGCTAATTAAGTGAGTTACCAAAGGTAAATTAACAAAATATCAACCTTTGCTAAACTTGTTTCTGTATTCTCACAGGGAAATTCACAACCAGGAATCTAATTAAACATTGAAAAATAACACAGAAGAGTCAAGGCAGAGTCCTCTCAGATTGAAATCCCAACAGTCACTGTATGAAAATAAAATGTCATCTACATAAATTCACATACCACTGATGAGGACAGAAACATCTAAGGTGGGTCTTTTTGTGAATATATTTAAATAATAAAGGAAAATAGAGATACATTAATTGCAAAAAAATCATTATTAAATAACATGAAAGTAGATTTTGTACAGGCTTATCAGTTAAACGCAATATGCAAGGATTTTTCTTTTAATATTGTTTGAGTTTTTATGACAACCTTTTTTATGTTTTTTGTGTTTTGAATTGTTTTTGTTTTTTGTAAAATCCATAGTGGTGTTACCTATTTATCTGTTAGCAAAGTTTTCATTATTGAAGTCACTTAAAAAGTTTTAGTACATGTACATTCAAATTTTGTTATTTAATAAAATGATGACAATTAACACAAAATATTAATGTGTATTCATTCATAACTTAAAGACAACATACTACATTTCAGTCTAGAAAAAAAGTAAATGTTCAATCATCACAAAATTCCAATTTCTAAACAACAAACATACAGAAAAAACAATTCCTAACATCCATATATAAATGAAAACAATGTATGAAACTGAACCATATGAATCTCAGAAGTATAACATATCTCCTCATTATAATTTTAATAAAAACATTAAATACTGTGTATATTGATCTATTGTTCTGTTTTTTTTTTACTTTTTATATGTGTATACATGTATATTCTTATGCCTAGTACACAAGTGTTTGCACATGTATATTCTTATGCCTAGTACACAAGTGTTTGCAGGTGCATGTGGCTGTTTATACAGGCTAGAGAGTGCATCTCCTGTTGCGTATGAGTCTGAATTTCTGACTGAACACAGATCTCATTATTTCCTTTAAAGTAACGGGCCTTTTTGCTTCAGTAGATTCTCTTTACCTCCTTAGTGCTAGGATGGCATACTGGCAAGCACGTAACCTGACACTACATGAGTCTTAGCTCTAATCCTTACAGTTCTGTGTCAGATATTTCACTCTGTTCTATTTTTCTAGCTCCTCTTCTAATTTTTAAACTGTGACATATTTTCCTTTTTATTGTAATGTAATCACAGGGAATTTGTATTTCAGTATTAGATGAAATTTATGATGGGGTTATAAAATTCCTAACATAAGAATGACACAAAGTGAGGCATACATTTAAAACTAATATGACATTTTAGTAAAACTGTGCTATTAAATATCATCAGAAATGATTTTATTCATTAAATCATGTAGAAATGACCAATAGTCCTAAAATTAATATTTCTTGATTAAGGTGTTAAATGTGATGTTTTTGACCCAAAACAGATTCTTTTCTCTTCTGGCTCTTCTGGATTACATTGGCATTCCTTAAATCTCAGTTTGAATCTGGACACAGAGTTTGTTCAATCATAAAGTAGTAACAGTAGATAACTGATAATAGATAAATAGTTACTATAGATAACGTGTCAAGAAGAAACTGCTGAACTGCATGCATCATAGAAACAAGGTGGTTCAACTCAAATTAGACATATTTATGATAATTCCTCTTTTAAATAGCCTAGGCTGTTTTTGAAGATAAATAAATGTGGAATTAAATAAAATTAGACTACGTAATAATATTCAAAAATAAAAAATATAAATAAATAATATTCAAACATTGGAAAGTATCTAATCAGTCATTGTCTTGATCATTTAGAAACAGTTTATAAAGAAGAATGGAGGTTGGGAACTGCTCAGCTACCGAGTTCTTTTTCTTGGGAATTACCAATAACCCTGTGACCAAGGTGATTTTATTTACCATTTTTCTAATTGTTTATCTCATTATTCTTATTGAAAATCTTGGGATGATCATTCTGATCAGGATGGATCACCAGCTTCACATACCAATGTACTTCTTCCTCAGCCACCTCTCTTTCTCTGATGTCTGCTATTCCACTGCAGTTGGCCCAAGGATGTTAGCGGACCTGCTTGCTGAGAACAGCAATTCCATCTCTTTTCTTGGCTGTGTTCTGCAGTTCTTCATCTTCTGCATCTTTACAGATGTGGAGTGCATGCTGCTGGCAATGATGGCCTTTGATCGGTACAAGGCAATCAGCAACCCCTTGTTGTATGCAGTAGACATGTCCAGTAAGGTCTGCTACCAGCTTCTGGCTGTGGTTTACTTGGTGGGTATTGTAGATGCTGTGGTCCACACTGCATTGACATTTCGCTTGTGTTTCTGTGGGTCCAATGAGATCAATCATTTCTTCTGTGATTTACCTCCTCTTTATCTCCTTTCTTGCTCTGACATCCAAGTTAATGAACTGGCCTTATTTACTGTTTTTGGTTTCATTGAACTAAGCACCATCTCAGGAGTTCTGGTCTCTTACTGTTACATCATTTTGTCAGTCCTGAAGATCCGTTCTGCTGATGGGAGGTTCAAGGCTTTCTCCACCTGTACTTCCCATTTAACGGCAGTTGCAATTTTTCAAGGAACAATGTTATTCATGTATTTCCGGCCAAGTTCCTCTTATTCTTTAGATCAAGACAAAATGACCTCACTGTTTTACACCCTGGTGATTCCCGTGCTGAATCCTTTGATTTACAGTCTAAGGAACAAGGATGTGAAAGATGCCCTTCAAAAACTGAAAACAAAATCTTGGTTCTAAGCAATTCCATCACATGTACATGTCCAATTACTTAAAATGATTTTTTCTGTTAAATTATACTAATGACACATAAAAGTAATTTTTCTTTAAATGTAATAAATTTTGTGTTTGTGATAAGATGTTTTGAAATTAGATATAATATATCTTTGAATGGGAGATATATATATATATATATATATATATATATATATATATATATCCATATGGACTTTTCCCATTCACTTTTGCATGACTATTTTTATTGTTGTTGTTCAGCTCATGTTTAAGCAGTGTTTTAGGTAAAATTTTATGGGCATAGTCAGATTATCCAGCTAAATATGTAACAATTAATAAAAAGGGGTCCATGAATTTGAAAGGTGCTGGAAGTATACTTGGAGGCTTTTACAGGAAAGAACAGAAAGAAGGAAATAATGTGATTATATTATAGTATCAAAATAAAAATAATTACCATTCTAATTCATAGAATTCTGTATTAAACTACTTTTTAATTGTCAAGAGTTAAAAAGGACACGAGCAAAATGACTCTCTATAATGAAATTATTGACTATCTGTTATTCTATGATTCCTTTCAGAAAGCATTGTTTTCTTCCTTCTACATAGCCATATCTGAGTAAATATCAGTATCTATTGTTTGAAATCACCTACTTAAAGTAATATGTAATGTTATTTTCTTTCTTGAATAACCATATCTAATGTTTCAATGCAAACATTATTTGATGGAAGTTCAGCAGTTCAAAGCATTAACATAGTATATTGAACATAAGAAGTAAAAACAAAAAAGAAATAACAAAAAATAAAATTCTAGCTAATATAACACTACTTGAGAACGTACTAGAGGTTTTTAAAATTGAAGTGTGGTGAGTCACAAAGACAAACACACACACACATACACACACACACACACACAGAGAGAGAGAGCGAGAGAGAGAGAGAGAGAGAGAGAGAGACATACACCATACACATAAACAAAAATCTCTTTTTTAAAAGGTTATAATATTATTGCGTTTTCCCTAAGCCTATGACCTATCTAATCTAAGATACTTTGCTACTTTAGCAGTGTCAAGCATTTTTTTCTTGTACGAAATTTTCAAAGAACTAATAAAAATAATTTCTTTAAAACTCCCCATCCTCATCTGTACCACCTGTGTCCTCTTCCTCTATGGCCTGGCAAGGCCACCAAAACACTATGAATGTAACATTAATATAAACCCTGATTGTTTCATGGTTCTTGCTGTATGTACTTTATTGTATTTATGTGTGGTGATAGAAATGTATATGTAAAATCAGAAATATAATAAAAACATATTTTTAAAATACTCCACATCCTCATGGGGCACTCATTCTTTTGAATGAGAAGATGTTAAAAAGAGACGATATAAAATTTAAAAATTGAACTAATTTTATGTGAAGAAATTTTGAAGCAGTAGGCACCAATGTAACAGAAACTCAAGGCATAGCTATTACAGATTTTAATATATTGCTTACAAATGTTTGCATAGAGGTCAATGTGTACAGGGCTTGCTGTACAAGAAGAAGGACACAACTTTGGATACGTAGAACCCACAAAACAAACAAACAAAAGGAAAATATATAAAATGTCTGTGAATACTTAAAGAATATACAAATCACAAGTGATTTTCAATCTTCTAAATTTTTTATTATTTGACAGGTTCATGGGGTTACAATTACAATATGCTTTGATCATACTCACTTCTCACTGACTTCTCCCCTCCCATACAGAAATTCTTCTTCCCAACGAAATCCATTCCTATTCTATAGTCTTGTTGTGATTTGCTGACTTTAAATTAGAGCTTCAAGTATGATTTTTGGTGGGAGTTCGTTTATTAGATTGTGAGAATATTTAGTGTCTATATAATAAAGGAAAATGATTCCCAGTCTCCTAGAATCCATTAAATAACAATATTTATTGGTGGAAGGGTGAAGAATCACTCATTCCACGAAGAAATGTTGACTATTCCAATCGTGTTCATGTAATAAATGACATGTCATATCCAAAAGACACCATTTCACGTACTTCTTCCCATATGTGTTGCTCATAAATTTTTCTGTGGTATTTCCTAAAACTCAGGGCTCAATTTAGAGCTAGGAACTCAACAGGCCTCTTTGTTCATCTGTGTGTCCATAGATGAATCTGTGGACTAATTATTGCCTACTGAAAACAAAGCTTCTCCAACCAGGACTTTGAGTAGCATGAATCTACTTGTATAAATGTGAATGTTTAGAAGACAGTTCAATACCACATACATTTAACAAAATAATAGTAGTTAATTCCACAGGACCTATAATCTCCCTAGCCATTAAAGTATTTTTTGTTTTGTTTTGTTTCATTTTATTTTCAAGATTTACTCTATAGGGCACAAGACAAATCAGAAAAAGCATTAGGTTACCCCATAACATTGATGATTCTGCTCCATGAAAAGGCCTGGCATGGTTGTCAAGTTAATGTTGTAACTAGCAGTTATCACACAAGATAAGACTGTTGCTGACTTTTCTCCTGGAAGAAGACTGCATAGCATCTTCCAGCAATATGAAAGCTATGCATCCGGAAGGATGCTTCCAGCTGGGTTCTACCAGCACTTAATATATCTATATTCTGGAAGCATGTTGCCTTCATAAATAGGGTTTTACTGTCTTGTTAATAAAACCAATAACCTGTTTTTAGGGTATCTGTTATTCTTCCTGATTAAGAAAAGTCTCAAAGGGATATATCCTATACTAAGCACTAAAATATTCCTTTGTTTAGTGAGAATAGGTTTTTTTTTTTCCTTCATGCAGAGGGTTTTCATTCAAATTCTTTTTAAAGACATAGCCTTAAATTATATTACAAAACAGTTTCTGTGTGTTTTTACTATTGCCATTCATTGTCATTCACACATCATCTATATATATCATTGAGATCTGTCTTTTCACATTTAATCTACACAAATTATCTGATTGCTTAGTCCTTGAATCTTTTCTTGAGAAAACATGGAGACAGACACATGTTTGTTATACCATATTATATACAAAGATGTTTATTAAGTATATGTTAAAAGATAAAAAGAATTAAGAAAAATAAGAAGAAATACTTGCTGTCTTGAGTTTCTAGAAGCCCATGTGAAATGCCATGACATGGTGGACCTTCAAATAATAGTGAAGCTTCTATGTTCATTACAAAGTAATTCTGGAGTATTTTTAATTGATATGTGGTTCTGCATGAGTTTCAAACTATATAATGTTTCTGAATCCATCCCCCTTCATCCACACATGCCTGATAAACCTGTTAATTCATAAATTACAATTAATATATTTATATCTTGAGATCCTAACTCACAAAAATATGGTAGTATGAAGTGATATCCTTGAAAAATGTTTCTTTCTTAAGTAAAGAACCTCCAGTAACTGGTTCTTTCTCAATATAAAAGGAGAAAAAAACCTGTAATCTCCATAAACCAGAGACTAAGATCATTGAAGCAGTATGTTCTTGGTTCCATATGTTCCACATTTGGATATTGAGATAAATTTGTTGCTCTGAGTAAGACTGTTAGCATACAGACTTTCTATTAATATCTCAAACCAAGTCAAACAACAATGTGTCAGAAATCCTCATACGAAAGGTTTTGTAAAATAAGCAAACTGGGAGAGCACTGAGCTGCCTATAACTAAAGTATGCACATTTCTAAGCATTTCTGTAGGCTTCACCTTTTCCAAACCTACTTTATTTGGGGCTCTTTAAATGCCTATACCTCCTTTCCAACCCACCTACACCAGATAGGAGAGAAAGGAGGCTTTTCCGAACAGGAGAAGTAGACCTTGTTTAATTCAGTTCCTGGGAGCAATTCCCCTGGTGTAGTCAGCAGGCTTTCAGCAGACCAGCCATTCCACCGAAGTTGCTGCTGGAACCTGGAACAGCAGCCGGAGCCCAGAGGCTCAAAGCATATTCTGGAGCAATCCTCTCTTGGAGTGTCTTGAAGTGGAGCAGTGAGCAGCCAAAAAAAAAAAGCTCCTGCCTCCATGTCCTCTCAGAGTTTGTACTAGGATGGTTTTCAGTTGGCAAAAACCAAGCCCCACAGGAGGTGGCTCAACCTCCAAATGGATAAACATCATCTTCTCTCTCCCAAGTCTGTTCCCCATCCCACACTCGGGATCAAAACAAAAAACATGTTTACATCCATTATATATCCTACACTTTGAATCAAAACAAAAATATGTTTATATCCACTATTCATTTCTCTGTCTTTTTCTCTTACTGTGATTAAAGACTATTTTAAAGGTCATATGAACTCATATTTTTAGGTTAAAGTGACTATAAATTAGGTAGAAAGTAACAAAAGTTGTATAAGATGATGAACAAAATTAATATAAACTGATCTAAATTGAAACTATTACCCCTATAAATGTATAGGTTTGGAATTTCATTGTGTGGAGTCATTTGAAAATATTTATGACTGAAATAAAAGCTTTGGAAAATAACTAGACTTGTGCATACATTAAAGTTCTTGTTTTACACTGAACCTTCAAATGCAATTCTCATCAATTCCCTAGTTTTACTATCTCTAAAATACAGTTGTTGTGTGTACCAGTGTCTAGTGACAAACATTATCTGAACATTGTAGCACTAATGACTGTGTTGACAGAATTTGTAATATAGTTATCTATCAATATCTTAAACCATGTACCTGTCCTTGTTACTGGAGTACCTAAATAAAATAATGAAAAAAAGATGACATATTATTCAGTCAAAAATAATATATGTCTACTTCAATATTTTAATATACAAGTTGGATTTAATGCACTTTATGTACTATAGTTTCTGTCTATAGATTATTATTGCAATACCACAAAAAATTACAGTTTTGATAGTTTTGAAAGAGTGTATTTCTGTCTTTGTTCAAAAGAACTGTGATGTTTTGTAACCTTTATTTGACCTGAAGTAAATATATCATTGGTGCTAATTAAGCCATACAGTACATGTGGAAACTTATAATTTCAACTTTTGCTGAAGATGTTGTAGTGTCTCAGGGGAGAAGTATCATCAAGTAATCTAATTAACCAGTGATGAATAAAGGAGAGTATTAAAGACAGAGGTTTACCATATTTAAGTCCCAGCAGCCTCAGACTGAAAACAAAATGTTATCTACATATAGTTCACGTGTCACTGATGAGAACAGAAAGTCTCATCTCAGGTATATTAGTTTCTTCTTCTTCCTTCCTTCCCTCCTACCTCCCTTCCTTAATTTCTTTTAGTTATTAATCATTCATCTGTGTTTAAATGATATAGCTTTTCTATGATAAATGTTGTCATTAGGTAATGTGTAAGTGAAAAACTTATGCAGGTAAACATAAATTACAATGTATCAAGTAATGACATTTTCTGACTAATACTATGTGAGTTTGAATTACTTCACTTGTTATTTGTATAAACCCTTTAGGGAGAATTTATGCATTTATGTTTTAATTAGATACAATTAGAAAATCATGTTTTAGACTATCTACACTGATGATATATATGCCATTTATGTTTTAATAAATAATATTACAGTTAAGAATACAAATACTCATACATTTATTAGTTACATTATATGTGGAAAGAATATTGTATAAGTGTAAAATAAGTAAGAGTCAGACTTCAACCTACATTCTAATATTTAAATATCAAAAAGCAGACACACTGATAGGAGTCGTGTGACATACATATATGCACATATGAATGCAAACATAAAAAAGAGCACTAGACACCTGTAACTTCAGAAACAGTTATCCCATCATTCCATTTGCATTTTAACAACAAATAGAAGTTAAAAACTAGTGAGAAGCCACTTTATTAAGAAGAATCAGGTGTTCTGTGTTGTTTGATATTGTGTCTTCTCACTTTTCAAATGTTTCATCATTTATCATTTGGAAGCTCATAAATTTAACAAACGTATTATAAAAATCCTGAAAAAGCAAGAGGCAATTGTTAGAACATTTCTTCAAAATATATTTAATTATTAAATAAAACCTTGATAGTAATATATCATTAGATAATTTTCATTTATTAATGTAAATTAATATATTCTCTGGGCAATAAATGTGCTCTTTTGATCAAACAAATTGTGTTTTGCATCTGTATATCTTCTTACATACTCCTTTGTGTTATTTTTTGTACCACTTTTAATCTGTGTCAATATTTAAATAATTCAAACTTGGTTCCATAGAGTGGGTAAGATTGGTTAAGATAAATCACTTATATCATGACCTATGCACAATTTAGAAACAAATATTGACAACTTACATTAGACTTTTTATAATAATGTCTCTTTGAAAGTAATATTTTCCTGTGTTGTTTCCCAATGACAAAACAGTTTCCAGGAAAAATATTATTATATTTCATGAAAATATTTTGACATATAAGAAAACAAAGCCTAAATTATTCTTTGAATGTTTGGAGACAGTTTATAAAAAACAGAAGAATGGAAGTTGGAAACTGCTCAGCCACCGAGTTTATTCTCTTGGGAATTACCAATAACCCTGTGATCAAGGTGATTTTATTTACCATTTTTCTAATTGTTTACTTCCTTAATCTTATTGAAAATCTTGGAATGATCTTTTTGATCAGGATGGATCCCCAGCTTCACACACCTATGTACTTTTTCCTCAGCCACCTCTCTTTCTCTGACTTCTGCTATTCCACTGCAGTTGGGCCCAAGATGCTGATGGGCCTTATGACCAAGAACAATTCAGTTCCATTTATTGGCTGTGCTGTGCAGTTCTTTATCTTCTGCATTTTTACAGACACTGAGTGTGTGCTGCTGGCAGTAATGGCTTTTGATCGATATAAGGCCATCAGCAACCCCTTGCTGTATTCAGTAGATATGTCCAGAAAGGTGTGCTACCAGCTCCTGGCTGTGGTTTATCTGGTTGGAATGATAGATGCTTTGACACATACAATATTGACATTTCACTTGTGTTTCTGTGGGTCCAATGAAATCAACCATTTCTTCTGTGATGTCCCTCCTCTTCTCTTACTGTCTTGCTCAGATACAGAGGTCAATGAGCTAGCCATATTCATCCTATTTGGGTTTATTGAGCTGAGCACCATCTCAGGAGTCCTTGTCTCTTACTGCTACATCATCTCATCTGTCTTGAAGATCCATTCTACTGATGGGCGATTCAAAGCTTTTTCTACCTGTACCTCTCATCTAACTGCTGTTGCAATTTTCCAGGGAACAATGCTCTTTATGTATTTCCGGCCAAGTTCTGCTTATTCCTTGGATCAAGACAAATTAACTTCGTTGTTTTATACTCTTGTGATTCCCATGCTCAACCCACTGATTTACAGCCTTAGAAACAAGGATGTTAAAGCAAGTGTAAAAAAGTCCTTGAAAAGTAGAATTTCAATGTAATTAAGTAGGTATATGTCACATATCCACACATATTTCAATATAAACACATAAGTAGATATTCTTGATTCTTCAAATCAATACTACATAAGATAAGCCACAAATAGCTGTTCACATTAATACATATTTTACTAACAGCTTTGTACAAATACTTTGAAGTTTTAAAGAATATTCTGTATCTCTTTACATTATATATTCTATACATTATATATGTATATATGTGATGTTTTCTTTAAAAATTTTAATACCATGAACTTGAAAGGAAGAGAAAGTTAATACACACACACATACACTTCAGACCTATATACTGAGAAGGGAACAGTGGAGGGTCACAGGTAGAATGATGGACTTCAGATGCAAAAGCTGGAACCACAGATGCTGAGCTGCCCAGATAAGTAAAAGTATAAAAAAAGAAGAGTCAGATATGTAATGAAGAAGCAGCAAAAGTCCTGGAACTTTCATTTCCTCAGAGTTACTGACACTAAGTATTTATACTGTACTTTCAACAAACTTATGTCATCTATTGAAAAGCGCTGCTTAAACATTTTATACAATTCCTATTCACTTTTGTTATTTTATCTTAGTTTTTAAAAGTAGAAATGAAACAGAATAATTTTCACTTGTAATAAAAATTCATTTGACTAAGGTCAAAAATACCACAACTGCGTACTTGAAAGCAAGCAGAAATGATTTTGGCATTGCTCCATTCACACTGGTGAACATTTTAGGGAATGAATGCGACAACTGTGCTGATTTTGTTATTGTGTAATGTACACATGGCTCTTGACGTTACATTGTAGCCCACATTTGTAAAAATATAGAATCAATTAAAGTAAAACAAGAAAAAAAAAAAGGAAATGAAAGGAAAGCAAGGAACACCGGTTTGTCCAACCTGGATAAAACCTCTTTACTTGTAGCATCTCATCAATCTCTTTTGCCTCTCCCAGTCCTGATTAAACACACATTTCTAAATAATCTTCACTGAATGCACTTCTCTGTGTACATGTTCTATCGATTTTTAAACTTGCCCTTTCAGTACAGAATGCCAATGCTCCTGGCTCAAAATCAGAAATGATGTTAATACTATAAATATCACTACATCATCTAAATTATAGATAAGACATTAAATAGAAAAAACATGTAATTTCATTGTGACTAAAGTATACCAAGAATGATTGTTTTGAATAAAAACATTAGTGATGACATGTACTTTGAATATGTATTTATGATTTGGTTGGTTGGTTGGTTGGTTGGTTGGTTGGTTGGTTGGTTTTATGAGACAGTGCTTCTGTATGTAACAGCCAAGCTGTCTTGGAACTCTTAAACCAACTGGCCTCAAATTCATAGGAATCTGCTTTCCTCTTACTCCTGAGTACTGGGATTAAACGCATGCGCCACCAACCACCCAGCTTACTTTAAAAGATATATGGAATGGTTGTAGTTTGTAAGACATTCACTATAAAGAAAATACATATTAATTGCATAAGAAGCATTCATCTGTGGCCACATTGGATAAGCCATAGGAATAAACATGATTTTAATGCTTTTGCTTCACCTTGTAATCACATCAAATAAGTATGTACTGAGACAACAGGATTTTGATAATGACAAAAAATGGATATTAAGATATATATACACACACACATGTAAAAGTAAGAGATAAGATGGAAAGATTTGCACATCTTTGAATTTTAATAGCTAAAGGTAAAAAAAAAAATCAAGTGGTAACATCATTTAGAAGATTAATTGCCCATACAGGAATTTGATAGACATCACCTGTGAACTGTTGGAGCATGTGAAAAGGCAAATCCTACTGACCCAAAGCAGAAGGATCTCCATGACACAGAACAAACATCAAGATAACCAGGAAGATTCTGGGTGAGGATCTCATATTGATGTTGTAACAGAATCTAGAGATTTTTAAATTTTATTTATTTATTTATTTATGGTTATTTGAGACGGGGGTTCTCTGTATAGCCTTGACTGTCCTAGACTCACTTTGTAGACCAGGCTGGCCTCGAACTCACAGCGAACCACTTGCCTCTGCCTCCCGAGTGCTGGGATTAAAGGCGTGCGCCACCACTGTCTGGCTATTGATTTACTTCTTTATTTGGCATATATATTTATATTATTACACATGAGTAGAAAAATTAAATACAACAAGAAGAACCATGAAACAGTCAGGGATCATATAAAATGTTATATTCAAGGTATTTTGGTTAATTGCATTTGGCAATTAACCTTGTATGAAACATCTTACCTATCTTGGTGAGTCTAAAACTCTGATGAGAATCAATATCTATCTTCGCTCATCTCTGCTAACTCAAAACCTCTGTCTATACCTAAAAACACTTGGGGCTTGAACCTGAAGGATGCAGAATGTCAGAGTCCTGCATGCTGAGAGGAGTGAATCCTGTCAGGTCTGACACAGGTTCAGTGGCTGGTTCTTTTGTTTTGCAAACATATAAATTCTCATAAGCATTATACAGTCCTAAAATTATAAATATATGAGCTGTAGATGCACAGAACAACTAAGGCTTGTTCTTTGCTCTTAGTATGAGCAAAAGAAAGACCTCTGCTCATCTTCACTCGTGACATAAAAAGAATGGCATCTAATACTGGAAACCAGAGATTTTTAATCCGACCAGTGATTCATTGCAGTGAACATCTCCAAGAGAAGACATGTGAACAGACGGACATACTGTGGGACACTGTGACATTCTACAGTATCCACGAGGAAATGTTTCTATATTTCCTTGCTTCTTGTTATTGCTGTTGTTTTTTTTTGTTTTTGTTTGTTTGCTTGTTTTGTGTATGTGTGTTTCATTTTGGTGGGGGAGGTTGCAAAGCAAATATGAGAGGACATGAAAATGAACTGTTCTTGATTGCATGATATAAACTATGAACCTCATAAAGATTCAATAAAAGTTTAAAAAACTGTCCTTACACTATTTTTTTTTTAGAAAAAAAATTGTTAAATGCAATGGGGTTGGATATCACAAGGATTTGATTAATATGAATTGTTCACTTCAATAAACAACCTACTATTTCATTCTGTAGTTCTCTACTTTTCATACACATCCAGGAGAGCAAGTACTAGAAAGTAGAATGTTCTTCAGCGTCCATCAGGTGGTCTAGGGTCCACCTGGTGGCAGTTGGGTTGGTCCCGGTGCTGCTTGCTTCCAGACAAAAACTAATGGACCCATTTCTCTCAGGAATGGCTAAAGCATGTTAGGGCAAGACCAGCTACACACACAGAGAAGTGACTGTTAAAGTATATACTCTATTCAGAATGGACTCTAGAAGGAGGGGACCCTGATGTTCCACATCTAGTTGTGAAGATAATAGAAGCTACTGGCTGCTTTTGATAGGTTGCGCATGCCTCACTGCCCTCACACATAAATGTATGTTCAGCAAATTATAATTTAGTAGGTTACAACGAAAGAAGACATAAAGCTGTAAGTGAGGTTGGAAACATGTTAGGTCTTTCAGAAGTTGCTAAAACTAATCAGTTTTTAACATTGTATTTCCTCCCATTCTCTGGGCTTAAAAGCAACAAGGAAGCAAACAACATGGCATGGTAGGATGTTCCTTAGGGGATGTTAGATGCTGTCAGAGTAGAGTATGGAAAGCTATATCCTGAGAAAGGGAAGCATGGAATAAATGGTGAGTTTAATAAATAAAAAATGACTCATGATGACTATAAACAATCTACACATGCAAAAGAGAGTTAACAAAGCTCTAGGGTAACAAGCTTTATTTGGTTAGCACGGTCAGAAAATATAGGCAATCACAGCATATTGAACTTTGCCCCATTCTTTCCTAGAAGTATGCACAAGATATTTCTGTATAATGATCATAATACAAAAATGTAGTACATAACATCAAATTATCATAGAAATCAGTTTCCAAAGTACATAGAGTCATTTAATGTTGTATTATGTGTGTGCTGGCTCTTTAGAGATCTAGAGGAAAGATCCATAACAGCAAAAACAAAATAGCCACAGTCTCAGCAGGGTTTCAGAAGAAATGTGAGCCTTTCTAAAGTATTAAGGAACCTGAACACTAAGTGTTCATAATGTGCCTTGAACATCATTTATTTTGCTTACATCATTCACATACAGGCAAATGACACTTTAAGACTGACCAGTTGGAATTAATGCACATGATAACACAATAATTTTTTAAAAAAAACAAAATCCACAGCCGACTTTTAATAATAGCTGCATATGTGCTTTGTACCTATACAGTGTGACGTACATTTATGGCTCCATTTCCAAACTTTTGATCTGTGAATGCTCTTTAGGAAGATCATTTATTCATGTTTTTCTTCATAAGTATATGGATATATATCAGGTTTATATTTTATACCATTAAAATGTAGCCTTATTTTCTGAATAATTTACTCTTGTTCATTTGACTTGGCACCACCAAGCTACATAAGGATAGAAATCATTGACTGATGGTAATTGAAGCCATGACCTTGGCTATGTTAAACTGGTGCATAACACTGAGTCACACACTTGAATTAAAAATGATCACCTTTTCTAGAAAAAATGTCTCCTTTGTGTGTGGACTCCTCTGCCAGTATGAATTTCTAGATGTTGAATCATATGATTATAATGACTTGTTCCTTAAGAACTAATCTGTAAAAATCTGAGACCAGGTGTTGGTGATAATAAGGGTGGTTCAGTCAAGTTCTGAACCCTGAGGCAAACAGATATTCTTCCATGAAGACACCAAAAATCTTTTCATATTGTCAGGATTCCAGCATTTTTCTTGTCCATTTCATTTGTATTTCAACTAAACATTACAAGAAGGAAAAGAAATTGTCCTTTGGGGCCGATTCAGGTTCAAATTTGTATTTTATTATTTATTTGTGGCCATAGTGAATGCTCATGGAAATAAAATCTTAAACATGGACTTAATGTAAACATTTTAGAACATAATATGCAATATTATTCAAAATACTGTTTACTACCACTGCAAGCAACATGTGAAGGGCTAAGTCCTTAGTATTTAAAGGAAAGATGGTAATATTCCTCTCATCTTGTCATGAAACACAGACTTGATTCTCAATCTCTATTCTCTTGAAATCCTTTCCTCTAGTTGGCCACAATTAAACTATAACGTCTAGCTTCAGGACACATATGCACATCTGTAGAGCATCTACCTATGCAGTTTTGACACCTGCAGTAATGGGTAGAACTTTGCGCAAAAAGGTATGTGGTTACCCATACCCATCACACTGCTGAGGATGGTGCTTCTGAGCCAGATGCTTTAGCTACTATGGTTTCTAAGTACCAGAGTCCACATTCCAAAAGATACTTGAGTAATGAAGCCTAAAATAGCATATTTCATATTAGATTATATAGTGCTTGCCTAAGGGGAAGGTTGGAATGTCACACTTACCTGCCTGGAAAGAATAATGATCTATCAGGCACTTCAAAGAGTATTTACCTTTAGCTATTCAAGCAGGAATATTTACTGCATTCAATATTAAGGTGCCAACCTTTCCTCACTTTTTAAAGTCTGTGCTATCTAGGCTTCTACTATATTACAGATATATATGGAAAGAGTACTTTTATAAAATATTGCATAATTTAGTGAATAGAACTCTGGCATAGAATCAAAACTCACTACACATTTGTAGTATCGTGACTCTTTGCATTTAATATATCTTCTTTATTTAACCTCATGTTTGTCTTGTTTGTTTTCTGTTATTCCTGAAAAGCTTTCTGTATTTTCCCTAAAACCAGAGAAATAAGACAACATCTGCCACTCTTTGATTCTAGTTCCTGTTTGCTCCCTCAAAAATACCCTTAATAATTTTACTATGATAATTAGATCATGAGATGTCAAGACCACATGATCATTGTAAAAATATATTTCAGCCAAAATTGAAGCTATTTGATGTGTTCAAATTTTCATACAATCTGTATGTTATTACTTAAGGAAACAACCTATTGGGTAATATATTAAAATACACTGTGTAGAAAGGACCACTCTTAGGAATTAAATAAAAACATTATAAGTGAAAAATTCACACTTTTGAATGTCAGAGTTGTACAAACTTAACCAAAAGCAACCACTTATAAACTAATATTTATGGTAGTAAAACAAAAAAAACTCACTCAGGTTATATATACACTGAGACAGAATCTGTAATCAACTACATGGGATCATTTAGTGAGTAGGAGTTAATAACTATGGAAGTTAGACAGAGCATAGCACAACTACAGTACAAAATAGAAAAGGTAGACTATATAAGTCATCAAATAAGAAATAAAAATCCTTACATACATCATTCAATTGAGATTTAAAACACAAATTATCTTTTGCAATTAAACTTGTATTCAGAAAAAAAGTAAAGGTTAATACTTGAGAAATTCAAAATTAGTTCTATTTGAACAAGTAAATGGGTTCATCTTATTTGTGATTCAAAATGAAAGAAGAAAATATAAAGAAAATTCATTTTATTTAATACTAAGGTAACCATTATGATACAACAAACACATGCTCCAGTAGAAGGTCACAGACTTTATTAGCCAAAATTAAGAAATACACAAAGCTGAGTGGAGTGAAGTGGGGTGAATCTACTAAGAGCTGGGGGAGAGAATAAACTGGATCCAACCACATTATACTATATTCTCAATTAAATACTAAAAAAAAAAATACTAAAAAAAAAAGTTTTATCCCTTATTGAGAATTGTGGAGAAAAGGTAGAGTAAAAGTCAATGAGATTCAATGAAGAGTCAATCTTACATGAATTAAATCCTAATTGTACCAACTTAAAAAACAAAGTGATAAAGGAAGATCCTTCCATCTTCTCATGTCATCTCCAATCTCTTTCTTCAGCATTTTGATTATTTTTTTTTCAAACAAGTCCTTTACTTGCTTGGTTAGAGTAATTCCTAAATATTTTATATTGCTTGTGGTTAACCTGAAGGTGTGGTTTTCCTAATTTCTTCCTCAGCATGATTGTCACTTGTATATAGAAAGGCTACTGACTCTTTTGAGTTAATTTTGTATCCAGCCAATTTGCTGAAGGTGTTTATCAGCTGTAGGTGTTCTCTGGTGGAACTTTGGGGGTCACTTATGTTCACTATCATGTCATCGTCAAATAGGGATATTTTGACTTCCTCCTTTCTCACTTGGATACCCTTGATCTCCTTTTGTTGTCTTACTGCTATTGCAATAGCTTCCAGTACTATATTGAAGAGATATGGAGAGAGGAAGGATAGCAGGCTACCAAGAAGAGACTCGATACCCTATGAGCATATACAGGGGGAGGTAATCCCTTCAGGAACAGTCATAGGGGAGGGGAGTAAGGGGAAAATGGGAGGGAGGGGAGAATGGGAGGATACAAGGGATGGGATAACAATTGAGATGTAATATAAATAAATTAATAAAATATATTAAAAAATAAAAGAAAGTGATAGAGATAAGTAAGGGAGATGACAATTTCAGTGTCATGTTCTAGAGTTGCTTTTTGTTGTTGTTTGTTGTTGTTTGATTGATTGGTTGGTTTCTTTTTTTTAAACCGGGACTTCAGTTATGCATTTCATTGGAAAACTAACATATTCAACTGGCTTTCCAAATGTTAGAACAAAAAAAGCAATAGAAAAGAAATTGCTAAACTTGTGAGTTCCATTTTTAGCCTTAAGAAAATAATTTTTTGCTAATAATTTTTCTAAAAGCAATTTTCACATCTTTGTTTCTGAGACTATATATCAAGGGGTTAATCATGGGTATAATCAAAGTATAGAACACAGAGGTCATTTTGTCAATATCCATTGAATGCCCTGTACTAGGGCGTAAATAAATAAAAATCAGGGTCCCATGATAAATAGTGACTACTGTCAGATGAGAAGCACAAGTAGAAAAGCCTTTCTTTCTTCCCTCTGCAGAGCCTGTTTTAAGGATGGCTGCTATAATGTATGTGTATGAAAGGAGAACAGCAAGAAGACAGACAGCTTCCACCAAACTCGCAAAGACCACCAAAATGATGTCGTGTGTGTAGGTATCACAACAGGACAGAGAGAAGAGTGGAGAGATATCACAGAAGAAATGGTTAATTTCTTTGGACCAGAATGACAACTGGAAAGCATTAGTGGTGTGGATTATTGAACTCATAGTTCCCCCCAAGAATGCTCCAATTGCTAACTGAGTGCAGACTCTCTTAGACATAATTACAGTATAAAGCAGAGGGTTACAGACTGCAATGTACCTGTCATACGCCATGACAGCCAAAAGGAAAGATTCTGTGTCAACCAAGGAGCAGAAAAAATACAACTGTGTGGCACAGCCATTGTGAGAAATGACCTTCTTGTCGGACATCAGATCCACAAGTAACTTGGGGGCAATGACAGAAGAGTAGCATGCATCTATGAAGGACAGCGTGCAGAGGAAAAAGTACATGGGAATGTGTAAATTAGAACTGACTGTGATCAGTAAGATCATCCCAATATTCCCTGTCAGAGTAACAGAGTAGATGGAGAAGAACACAGCAAATAGAAAACTCTGTAGCTCTGGATGATCGCTGAATCCCAGGAGAAGGAACTCAGTCTTCAAAGTGCTGTTCTCCAGATTCATTATTTGTAGCAGTTTTGATTTCTGTAGTCAAGGTAGAATAAAAAGTGAATAAATAAATAATAAATAAAATAAGTAAGTTTAAAAAAACAACAGGAAAGTGATTTGTGATCTCTCTCATGCTGATAGAGCAGGAATAATATGCATTAAATCAATACATTATTAATGTTGATACTTAATATGTCAGTTATAATATGTGTTCTTGTTTACATGCTTCTTATTCACCAGTTCTGGTCCCTGAATACGGAGCCATTTTACCTTTAATTTCAATGGCTCTTTATCATCATTTATAAAGGATTACTGTCCATGGGCTAGATCAGGTTAGGGGTTTGAAGTTTACGGCCTGTATTGTCCTTGGCTGGTGCCTTAGTTTGATCGGGACCTCTTGGCCCAAATCTGCCTATCATAATGTTCTACTTGTAGGTTTCTAGGACCCTCTGGATCCTCCTACGTTGCTATTCTCACATGGTTCTCTCATCTAGAGTCTCAATAGGATGTCCTCCCTTCTGTCCCAGTTTCCTGGTAAGTGAAGGCTTTCATGGGACATGCCCCTTGGGCTAGTATGCAGATATAAGTGACTGCCTCACATTTGACTATGTCCCCTGGAGGGGAGACCTAGTGGCACTCAGAGGAAGGACAGCAGGTCACCAAGAAGAGACTTGATACCCTATGAGCATATACAGAGGGAGGTAATCCCTCTGAGGAACAGTCATAGGGGAGGGGAATAAGGGGAAAATGGGAGGGAGGGGAGAATGGGAGGATACAAGGGATGGGATAACCATTGAGATGTAACAAGAATAAATTAATAAAAAAAATTAAAAATAAATAAATAAATGATAAATAATAAAAGGATTACTTTGCTCTGTGTGTAATTTTGCAACTGTGAACAAATTTGTGGTTTTTTTTCCTGTATTTTTGTCTCATAAATTGCTATAGTAGATAGGAGTATCTCATTTTCAGAAGAGTCTTTGTCATGAAAGGAGTGGAAGGAACTGTTTTCACTTTAAAATGTGGTTTCCAAGCTAGAAACAAGGGATATTCACAGAGTTGTTCAACTGCCCAGAAAGGATATAATTAATAATAACAACAACAATAATCATAATAGTAATAATAAATAAAAACAAAGAACCGTGCAACAGTGAGACCCAGTTCTTTTCCTCAGAAGCTAAGAAATGTATTGGGAGAAAACCATCCACCATGTTTGACACCCATCATCTATAATCTGAGAATGATGACACATTTCTTAATAGAAACAAAGTAAATGTTGTTTCTTCAGGAGCATTGCGAGACTCCCAGTGGACCTATGTATCTATGAAGGACAGCATACAGAGGAAAACATTATCATTCTGAAGAAAGAGGTTCAAAAATGTGTGTCAAAATCATAGGCAAAGTTAAGTGACACATTGGTCTGGATTGTCGCAGAGAAGCCTTCTCTTTGCCTATGGGACATTTTAACAGAGACTATTTCTTCTAACTACTAAATTGCCAGTGGAAAACCTCAGTCTTATAGAAAAAAATTAAGTCTGATAGTCTTTCAAAGTTGTTTCGTGTTTCAAGATTGAAAACACATTGAAGAATGAAAATTAAAATATAATATTGGGAAGGAAATGAGCAAAAGCAATCAAAGTTCTAATGAGTCATGAAAGTAGATAAGTAACTTGTTCTATAAAAATGGTAGGTAAGAAGGGAGTATTTTCGAAGGAGAGCAATAAAAATGCATCTAATTATCTATAGTTCCACATACTAAATGCCACACTTATTTCACAAATTTCCTTTGAATGCAACAATCTTTCCTGCTGGCCTATTATTTGCTTCTTTACAGATGATAATGTCATTAAGTTAACGTAAGTAGAAATCAATGTCTTTTACCATCAGTGACTCTGTATTATAAATTAAGATATTAAGCATATTTCTAGGTTTCTGTTCCTTTCATTCTGGTGTATCTTTGAAGACTTAAGCATAATACTATACAGGGAATGGTAGATTTGAAGTGTTAAGAAAGCTAGTGGTGCCCTCAGGGCTAGATCCCAGCCAGATAATCCTAAAACACTAAAAGAAAGACATGAGGAATTTCCTATGCCTAAACCACAACAACAAGAAAACTTTATGCAAATATAATTCAAGGAGAAGGCCAATTTCTATTGCCAGCAGGAAGCAGAACTAAGAAGCTTATGTTTGGGGTTTATCAAGGACAAGGGAGTGAGGAGGTCTTGGAATATTTCTAAAGAATTAAAGAAAGGTACAAAGGCTAGGATTGTAATAGAGGCCCTGCATAGAAGCCCTCAAGGCCACTGTGTAAAGTTGTAAAAATAAAGTCTGGCTTATGTTGGAGGGCCCATCCTGATGGAAATACCAGAGCTGTAAGCATGGATACCTGAAAAAGAAAATTGCAGACAGAGTGTGGTAACACCCAAGAGCAAGAAGTATATATTGCAGTCAAAAACACTACAAGTGGGAAATCCAAGTGATAGTTAAGTCAGGATTTGCAGTTTGACTCACCAGGTTTTAGTCTTGCTTTGTTCCTTTGTTTTGTCAGCATTTTCTGAGTGAGTTCCTTTCCCTCCTTGCAGAATAATAATTTATATTCTGTGCTATTGCATATTGAAAACACATAATTTGTTTTTTACTTCTGCAAAGGGCTATGGTTAAGAAAGTGTCTTGAGCAGGACATGGTTGCACGTGCCTTTAATCCCAGCACTCAAGGAGGGAATGACAGGCAGATCTCTGTGAGTTCGAGGCTAGCCTGGTCTACAAAGCAAGTCCAGGGCAGCCAGCACTGCAAGAGAAACCCTGTCTCGAAAAATAAAAAAGGAAAAAGAAAGAAAGTGTCTTGAGTCTCAAGAGAGATTTTGCACTTTGAAACAGCTTGATATTGAAAGACTATAGGGACTTTTGAAGTTGGACTGAACACATTTTCCATTAGGATATGACTATAAGCCCGGGAGTAGAGTGCGGTGTTTTGAATGAGAACGGTCACTACAGGCTCATATATTTGAATCTTTGGTTCCCAGTTGGTGGACTGAAAACCCTTAGGAAGGAATAAAACATATAGCCTTGTTAGAGAAGGTGTGAGGTGGGCGTTAGGGTTTCAAACTGCAAATTAGGTCAATCTCCCTACGTGGAGAGAGTGGGACCTTGCCTCAGACTGGGCCAGAGGTGAAAGCCATCTTGGTGGCTTGATCCGACTGAGACCACTGAGATAAATATCTTAGAGAGACTCAGAGAGAGGAAGCTTCAGCCTAACACAAAAGACAGGCTCCTGCCCTGCCCGGGATATTATATTGCAAAAGGACTATGGATTAGGAGGAAAGAGATATTGAGGAATTGAAGGGAAAGAATTCAGAGGATCTGGCCCGATTACGTGGGCTTGGGGTATTCACCAGTGAGCAGCAAGCTCAGTGGAGTGCTCCATGTTCGGTCAGTGGTGTGGCTTCTCCTGTCGGATAGAGAATCGGCTAGACTCCTGAGAATTACGCCAGAGGATTTAGGCCCCCCCAACCCGTGCCCAGAACTGATACCCAGGAGCTTTCATACTCATCCTCCCTCATCTCCTTTCCCTTCTATTTAGGTTAATGGGTTGTAAGGGAGATACATTTCTTTAATAAATTCATAATAAGGTAGAATTGTTAATGAATCAGAGCCAACATCCTTATTGCTCTGACTTCTGCTTGTAGATCAAATGTAAGATGAGATACTTTTCCAGCACTCTGACTGCCTGCCTGCTGCCATGCTTCCCAGCATGATGATCATGGACTAGTACTCTAAAGCTGTAAGCAAGCCCCAATTAGATGCTTTCTTCTATACGTTGCCCTGGCAGGGTGTGTCTCTTCACAGCAATGGAACAGTAAGACAGCAACGCAGTGAACAGAGATACATAGATGTGGTATGATGTATTACTGGTAATGATTACTGACCTTTGTAAGTTGTGTTCCATTGCTCACATTAGTCACAGTAACTTTTAATTTCCCAAATTCTCCTAAGTATTTTCTGAGCTCAGCGCCTATGTGAGTTAGTTTTCCATTGCTGTAAACACCAAGACCAATGCAACTCACAAAAACAAAATTTTAAAAACTCTCTATTGGCTCAGGGTTCTAGAAGGAAATTCAGTAATGTCATGGCAGCAGGTAGGCAGAGGAGAGTGCTGAGATATCACACCTTTAAATAAAACTTGTTATGTTTGCAAACGTAAAGCAAATGTAACAAGCTCAATAGGGGCAAGGCAATCAACTCCTAAGGACCTCCCAGGGTAATGTACAGTTTTTCCCAAGGCCATACATCCTAAAATGTTTATTTACATACCATATACACGAGAAAAACCCTAGATATTCAAATATCTGAGTCTATTGTGAATATTTCTGATTTAAAGAACTACACAACCCAATGAAAAACTAAATCTTTCTTCCACAGTGGACATCAGTCTGCCCTGAAGAAGAAATGGTTACTGTAGATTATTTATGAGGTCATTTACAGTTGCTGTTTTTTTGCTAGCTCTATGAATCTGCTGTCATGTAAACCTATCTGAACTGTTAGAAATGCTTATTAAAAGAATAATTATAAAATGACAGGTAAATGGGTCTGTGAACAAAAGATCATGTTATATTGTAAGACCAATATGGTTGAAAATGACAATGAAAATAGTATCAATGAAAGTGAATGATCTTGGAAGATCTACAGCAGATAAACTTCTGTCTCCATCTAATCTTTGCTAGATGCACCTCAGAAGACGGTAAATAACTATTATTGTTCCATAAAATGAAGTTCACATACCAGAACCATACTGTGACTTGCCTAAAGAAGTACAAAAGTGAAATAAATGATAAATTTTATTTCTCAGGCTTGTTTGAATGAATAGATTTATCACACAAAGCTTTATATATTGTCAATAGAACCTAAAATTGGTATTAAAACTTGAAACTATTTGACAGTATGTATTGTGAAAACAAGTTAAATCACTCATTGTATCATTTCGAAGCAACAGTAAGGGTAACCTTTCAGACTACAGTCCATTGACATGGTAGCTTGTATTTCAGCTGGGGTTATGGACACTGGAGTTTTTATTTTTTTGTTTTCTTGTTTTTAATACGCTTGCTGAAAAGAAGATTGAAAGAATATAAGAACCTGAGGCTTGGGAGGAGTACCATTAAATATGACCCTCATATGATATTAAAATTTGAAGTGAGTGAAAACAACAAAAGGCATGACCACTCCTAGGTATAGTGGAGGAGAAAGTTTATTGTTGATAAATGGGAAAGCATAGGCAGTGGCTAGGACATCTGGGAGAGTTCAGGGTGAACATGACCAGACTGAGCTAGAACATGTCAGGAAACAAGAAGAGGAGGAGAGAGGCAAAGAAGAGTGTGGCTGACAAGAAGGCAAAAGGACAAATGGGGCGAGTAACCAAAATGGCAGGATTGGGATAGAGAGGTAAAAGAAAGGCAGCCCACTCTTCAGATGAAGAGTTAGGGGTAGAGGGTGGGCCATGCCAGCCATACCGTATAATAGGTAAGGACTAAGGGATTCTGGTGGCCCCTTCCATTTTGGTATGTAAAATAGGCACCTCAGTCATTTGTTGCAGAATTTGAGACACAATAGGAAGAAACTGCTATATAACATGATATAATACCATATTAATGTTTGATTTAATCTTTGTATGTTAATTGTAATCAATTAATAATATTTCCTTCTCCATTCAATTGCCCTGAATAGCATTATAAGAATCAGGCCAATAAAGATAGATTAATGTTTAGAGTCCCAATTTGCTCACTGGAATTGTGTATCATGTTCCACAAGATAACTATCAACGTTCCTTCATTAATGAGGTAAAGATAAGCTTTAATATCTGAAATATTTTAACTAATTTTTTTTAACTTTCCTGTTATTTTGTCTATGCTGTGTATAAATTGTTTCAATTACTCACTAGCTTTGGTTTTTAGTAGTTTTTTTTGCTATATCACATGAATTTTAGGATTAGTTAGTAAATATTTCTGAAAAATAGTTTCCTTGGCATTTGTCAAAAATTTTGTTGAATAACAGAGAAAGTCAAAGATATTTACTATTACAACTATATTAAATTTTCAATTCCTAAACATAGTAGAGCTTTTCATTTAGTGAGGGTTGTCCACTTTTCACTAAGAAAAACTTCCAATTTTGATGCAATGCAAATGAGTCTTTTCCCAGGGCTCTTTATCTCCTTAATAAAAGAAATTAACAATGAACTTAAACAGAATCTCATGAACAAATTTACAGGGCAGAAAGAGACAGAGAGACACAGAGAAGAAGAAAAAGAAGGAGGAAGAGGAAGAGGAGGAGGAGGGAGAGAGAGAGAGAGAGAGAGAGAGAGAGAGAGAGAGAGAGACAGAGAGACAGAGACAGAGACAGAGACAGAGAGACAGAGACAGAGACAGAGACAGAGACAGAGACAGAGAAGGAGGAACCTGACAGGCATGCTGTAACTCCCTGGACAAGGAAAATGTCTTTCAAGACAGCATCAAGATCAGGTGCTTACTGAGAAAGCAACTACAGACAGAGGGAGCTCTAGAAAAAAGGTAAGGAAGCCTAACAACCTGCTTAAGTTTGGTTTTTTTTTTTTTCATTTTTTAAATTTTATTTATTTGTTCACTTTACATCCTGATAGCAGCACCCTCCCTCCTCTTCTCCTGGTTCCACCCTTCCTCCCTCTTCCCCCTACTGCTCCTCTACTCCTCAGAAAAGGAGAGCCTCCCCCAACCCACCCCAGCACATCAAGTGGCATCAGGACTGAGAGCAACCTCCTCCCCTCTGGCCTGGCAAGGCAGCCTCACCAGGGGAAGTGATCAAAAAGCAGGCAACAGATCCATGTCAGAGACAGTCCCTGTTCCCCTTACTAGAGGCTTTGCTGGTCTTCTTCTGGAGCTCCTATTCCCTCCAAGTCCTTCTATTCATCACCAAACTTTCTCACTAGACTTTCTATGCTTCACCCAATTTTTGTGAGTCTCAGCATCTGTTTTGATCAGCATCAGAAAGAAAGAAAAAAAAAGCAGAGAGGAGGGATGGTCTATGGTCTGAATGTAAGTGAACCAAAAATAAGTAAGTGAATTAAGAAAGAAAGAAAGAAAGAAAGAGAGAGAGAGAGAGAGAGAGAGAGAGAGAGAGAGAAAGAAAGAAAGAAAGAAAGAAAGAAAGAAAGAAAGAAAGAAAGAAAGAAAGAAAGAAAGATTCATATGACAACACATACTGGTGAGGATATGGAGCAAGGGGAACACTCCTCCATTGTTGGTTAGAGCACAAAGAGAAGCCTAACACAACTTCTCTGAGAGGTTTCAACAAGTAGCTGATGGAAACATAAGTAGAGACACACAGAAAAACACTAGACAGAGCTTGGAGAATCCTATGGAAGAGATAGGGGAACAATTGGGGGAGCTGGTGGGGGACAAGCACTTCACAAGAAGACCAACAGAAGCAACTAACCTGGGCTCAAGGGATCACACAGAGACTGAAGCACCATTCACAGAGGATGCATGGACTGGTGTGAGGCCCCCTGCACATATGTAGCAGATATGCAGCTTCATCTTCACGTGGTTGTCCACAACTGGAGCAGGGGCTCTCTCCTACTCTGGTGGCTACCTAGACTGGCCTCAGTGGGAGAAGGTTCACATAGTCTTGCATTGACCTAATGTGTCAGGGTGGCTTGGTAGTCATGGAGACCTTTCCCCTTCTCCGTGTAGAAGAACAGTGGATAATGGGGGGAAAGGGTGTGTAAGAGGGAACTGGAAGGAGAGAAGGGGAAAGTTGTGATCAGGTAAATAAATAAATAATGGAGAAAATGAATATGTTTAATCAGCTATATTGAGACCCTTTTCAGAAGTAATTGATATAAAAAGAGCATCTTATTATCATGTACATTTCTTGGAAAAAATATAATATGTCTTTTATTATGATCCAGAGAAATATCTCAAATAAATTATTGAATTATTGATGCAATAATACATAATTACTTCCTGAATATCGCTGGTATGCCTGAGTGAAATGTCACTATTTCACACGCTGTGACAGGCTGCTATTTTGTTTGTCTTTAAATGCTTGTTATTCTTTAAAGTAGAGGGTAAAACAATGTGAAAGTATGAAGCAATTATTCCTAATTTCCCAAATGTATTTGGAAGTAACCCTCATGAGAAACATTACTATGATATTATTCAATATCACTGGATTTGGAGGGCCTGAGAAGTTGAAACCATCCTCCCTGACTTTCATTTATTTAACTATATCCACAGTGTGTAAATGAAAGTCATTTAGCACTCCAGTCTTACTTGTATAAAGGATAAATGTTTGGCAGTGTAACCCGGTGCCACATGTATATAACAGATCACATATGTCGTATACATTTTTATTTATTACACAGACTCATTCTGTATACTAAACCATACTACACATTAAATATAAACATTGAAGTTAAGGTCAAACAAATTTTTACAGTGTATCCAAGCCAAATACAGTATCAACTCTTGGTAGTAAAATGGTTATTTCACTGGAAAACGTTGCTTGAAATTTTTTAAAATGAATTTTATCACAGTCCATTCAATCCCAACCAAACACGTTTTTCAATAGCACAGTTAACTGTATGCTGAGGCCTGGAGTCACTGAGAAAAATATCTTCCACTCATGATTTTACTGACTGTGTCTTTGACATCTTTATTTCTGAGACTGTAGATCAAGGGGTTCAGCATGGGGATCACCACTGTGTAAAACAAAGAGGCCACTTTGACGGTGTGCCTGGAGTTCTTGGAGTTGGGCACACAGTATAGGAATAGTATGGTCCCGTGGAAGATGGTGATGGCTGTCATGTGAGAAGCACAGGTGGAGAAGACTTTGCGATGCCCACTAGATGAACTCATCTTCAGGGCAGTGATAACAATAAACAAGTAGGACGTGAGAATGATGAGCAGCGTGCTGATCTCGTTAAAAGTGGCAACAATAAAAAGTAGTAACTGGCTGAGATGAGAATCAGAGCAAGAGAGGGCTATCAGGGAAGACAGTTCACAGAAGAAGTGATTAATTGTGTTGAAGCCCTGGAAAGATAACTTCAAAGCCGAACAGGTGAGTGCCAAGGAGCACAGCACTCCCCACGCATATGACCCAAACACTAGCAGGGCACAGAGCCTCTGGGACATGACAACTGTGTAAAGCAAGGGGTTGCAGACAGCCACAAAGCGGTCATAGGCCATCACAGCAAACAGAATTAGTTCAGTCACGACAAATGTACAAAACAAAAAGAATTGCACTATGCATCCCGAAAATGAAATGGTCCTGTCTTCTACAATAAGGTTCACCAGCATCTTGGGAGCAATGATGGAGGAATAGCAGAAATCCGCAAAGGAGAGGTGGCTGAGGAAGAAGTACATGGGGGTGTGCAGTTTGGGGTTAATCTTGATGATCATAATCATGCCCAGATTACCTACCACACTGAAGCTGTATATTGCCAGAAACAACAAGAACAGGGGAGCCTGCAGTTCAGGGTAATCTGAGAAGCCCAAGAGGGTAAATGTGACCTCAGAAGTTAGGTTTATGTCTGTCAGAAACATGACTCCTTCTGGTGAGATCTGAAAATAGATCTTGGAAATAGAATAAATGAAATAGGGAAAATGGTTCACACACGTAAAGCATGCCTCACGAGCTGTTAGGAAGTTTAAGGACTACACCAAATACATAACTTTTGTGATTTTTGAGATATTGAGATATCAAGACAAATTAACAAGAGATTCAGAAGTTAAATTACTAGTATGTGATGAACGGTTACATGACTCAAATAATGTTCTTAAAATGATTTAAAATCATTAGTTCACAAATATAATTAACTGAAGAAACCAATAAAAGCATGCTCAAACATGAAGCATTGAAATCTTACTGAAATCTCAATCTCTCCTAAAAATTAACTAAAATTTATTTTAATGGTTCTGGACTTTCCAATGGAAAATGGAAATATCACTTTTAACAACTTTATAATAATATTTGTGCATGCTTTGCTATCACAGAGCAATCTGTGTCATTTGTAATCACATTGCTATCAATATTGTTTGTACTACACATCTTATCTATCAAATTCAATGATTACCTTTCCTTTTAATGTAAAATAAGTTATCTTTTGTGCTGCTTTTTTTCTGCTGCTGAGCCTAGTGAAGCTCGACAAAACTTCTTCAACAGGAAAAAACAAAAAAGCAAACAAACAAAAAACAAACAAACAAACAAATTACTGTTTTCCACTTCCAGTCAAATGGTCATTTACATTCCAGAATGAGATTTCTGCATGTGAAATGATAAAATCCAGTTTTTAGAAACAATTATTTCAATTGTTTTGATTTTCTTTTAGACCACCTCTAATTATTATATGTAATATAATCTTTAAATTGTAATCTATGGAATTTAGTCCACTTAATATGCTGATGTCTTTAAAGATAATCTGAATATCTACACTGAGCTAAACACACAGAGGGAAACAGGAAATGTTCTTTTCTAGGAATACTAGCTCACAAAGAGTAAGAATGGTTTGTCATTTTTATGCATTTCTTTCTCTCTGTAAATCACCTAGATTATTCATTCAATCCCTTTATTCATGTAAAGAAAATGAGTCTCTTAAAGTCTTTCTTCACTTTGTTTTCCCAGAATATGTACTTTACTTATTTTGACTCAACAATGTAAATGTCTATCTGAACTACAAACTCTTCTAAACTTTCACTTACATCAGGAGATATACAATCTTGAAAACACTCATGTCCTTTCTTTCTCCAAATAAACACATGCAACCAAACAAGGTCCTTCCAACAAAACTTTTAACAGAGAGGACCTTCTGGTTTCTGGATATTCAGATGCAAATGCCTGTAGTATTCAAATGTTCTCCTAAATTACTTTTCTAATGAAATAGCGATTTAAAAAAAAAAAAAGCCATGGTGTGATCTACATAACTCACATGAAAAATATTACCAATATTTTCTCAGACCGGCGGACAAACCTGCTGCTGGTAAATGCCGTTCTCTGTTACCTCTGTAAAGAGAATTTATTTGATAAAGATGCTATCATTATGCCAACTGCCATCCCCTGACATTATAATCTAGAAATAATTGCTTGTCTTATTCTCTAGGGACATTAGAACAAACAATTAAAGTTAAATACTATTTTCTGATGTAATTTCTGTTTCATGGAAATCTTGAAGCATCTTTGAATGTATTTCCTGTGACTGTAGGTTTGTAAATGTCATATGCAACTTTATTTTCAATTCCATAGTCCTCAATCACTATTCTTATATATTTTTGATTAATGAAAATTTATGACATTGACGTTAATTTTAGATACTGCAAACTTATTGTTGAATTTCCATATCTGTGGTCTTTACACAACTAAACTGTTTCCTTACTAAAATAGAGAAGTGGTTTTATTTTACCTCTAATCTACTGGCGAGTTCTATATATGTGCCAAAGATATTAGAAAAATTATTTCTTTATATTTATTGAAAAGATAAATATAAGAGCACACATGCATCAGTCAATCTTTTCTCTCAGTCCCCCAAAGAAGATAAGTGTAACTAAAAATCTATATATTAGGACAAGATTTCCAGCAAAAACAAAAACAAAAACAAACAACACAAAAACACTGCTATTCAGGTTAGATCCAGCTATTTTCTTCTGATTTATGTTTCCAAGGTATACAGAATGTTTAGCACAAAGAATTTATGTTTTTACATCTGAGAGGTAAATAAAGGCAAACAACAACAACAACAACAAAAACCAATATTGTCTTGTTTTGAGAGCCAATTGAACTACCCTACCAAGAACTCAGATTAAGACTGCATATACCAGTTTTGTTTGTTTGCTTGTTTGTTTGTTTGTTTTGTTAGATAGGTTTTAGGGGAAAGCATTGTCATCCCAAGTGACACAACACATACATAAACATAGATATTATACGGTAATTTTAGGTAAACATAAAATAATATGATTTCTTTGTGTTTTATGAAATATCCTTAAAGTTATTTGTCCCTCATTCCTCCCTCTACTTTTGTATTAACTTCCTATGGTCCTCAGTTAGAGGCTCTTCCTTTTTTTCTATTCCCCCTTCCAATAGCCTATGTTTGGCTTTTCCTCTACCGACTCCTCGCTCATGGCCCCTCCTTAGAAATATTGGTTTATATAATCACTCCAGATTTTATAGTCACATATGAAAATTTGGAGCTTGGGCTACAGTTGTTGAAAAATGTGTCTATGAACCACGACACTGACAAGAGTGGAAAGATATGCTAAAGGTGCAATAGTGACACTCCTTGTCCTAAAGGTACAATAGTGACACTCCTTATTCTAAAGGTGCAATAGTGACACTCCTTATGCTAAAGGTGCAATAGTGA
>CAJRSG010021687.1:99965-129915 GCA_907169655.1 Acomys percivali | reverse complement strand
AATAGTGACACTCCTTATGCTAAAGGTACAATAGTGACACTCCTTATCCTAAAGGTGCAATAGTGACACTCCTTATGCTAAAGGTGCGATAGTGACACTCCTTATCCTAAAGGTGCAATAGTGACACTCCTTATCCAAAGGGTGCAATAGTGACACTCCTTATCCTAAAGGTACAATAGTGACACTCCTTATCCTAAAGGTACAATAGTGACACTCCTTATCCTAAAGGTGAAATAGTGACACTCCTTATCCTAAAGGTGCAATAGTGACACTCCTTATGCTAAAGGTGAAATAATGACACTCCTTATGCTAAAGGTGAAATAGTGACACTCCTTATCCTAAAGGTGCAATAGTGACATTCCTTATGCTAAAGGTGAAATAGTGACACTCCTTATGCTAAAGGTGAAATAGTGACACTCCTTATCCTAAAGGTGCAATAGTGGCACTACTTGTCCCAAAGGTACAATAGTGACACTCCTTATCCTAAAGGTGTAACAGTGACACTCCTATCATGGTGTTAAACAGCAGCAGCACAACTGAACTTAATGTCTGTCACACCAGAGGGAAATTATGCTTGGTACTGGATGACTGGCCAACTACCAGGGATGATTGATTTGAACAAGAGTTAGAGGCATAGAAAGTGCTGAATGGAGGAAAAGGAATTGAAAGGTGCTGTAATTGTATTGCAAATACGGTAAAGATTGTATATTTTTATGTATAATACATTTTATGTATATATCAAAAATACTCAGTTCCCACATAATAGAATAAACTGTCCCAAGTGATCAGCCCTGAACACATGTATACTGCAATCAACATTAGGTTGGTCCAGAAAGTAATATATACATGCATATGTGCATGCGCACATACACACACACAAACACACACACACACACACACACACACACACACACACACACACACTTAGATGGAAAACAATTTAAAAGTCAAAACATACTGTGTTTCATACTTGTACGGTCAGGGATGCTGACATTCTTGTATCAAGTGTGTGAGCTATAATGCAGACTTCACTGGTGTTTTTTATAAATATTTTTGTCATGGTTTTACGAAATATTTTAGCTCGCAGCAGGACCACTCTAAAATGAGATAAACTGGCTAATATTAATAGATATTTAACTTCTTCTAAAATTTATATGAACATTATTTCATTTAAACTTCATCTTTTATGTTTTGTTTTGCTTTGTTTTGTTTTTTTGGGACAGGGTTTCTCTGTGTAGCCTTGGCTATCCTAGGCTCACTTTGTAGACCTGGCTGGTCTCGAACTCACCGCAATCTGCCTGCCTCTGCCTTCCAAGTGCTGGCATTAAAGGCGTGCGCCACCACACCTGGCTATATTATTGTCTTCATGCTAGTCCTTAAGAGAAAAATGGGGGCAAGCCAGTGGAAAAAGCAAAATAAGTTGCTGGAAAAGTCAAGATGTTGGCTTGTGATCTTCCCATCTGCTTAACTCTATGGATAAAGACACAAGCTCAGAAGGATGTCAGCACCGTGTTCTCCCTTCTGGATATAGACCTATAAGGCCTGAGATAGCACCATGCCAAGCATCTGCTTTCCTTGACTGCTCTGCCTTTAGAAACCAATCTGAGCCTCTATGTTCTATTTTCTGTGTATTGCTAGATAGTTGTAATGACTCCTCAAGATATCCATGAACAAAAAGCCGGGTCAAGCAAAGTAACTCTTAATATAAAAGCATTTTTAAAACATATCTATGGGGGACATTGAGAAGTTTACCAAGTTGTTGTAAGGTGAATTATGTCCAGGTATAAAATATTGTTAGGGATCATAAGGCAGCTCTTAAAATGTCAGCATTGTTCTCAGGAATGTTTTAAACTTTTAATAAAAATAAATAATACCGTAGATACTATTATTTAATTTGGAAATGTTCATTTGATGATCACCTTATAAACATCAATTTAAAATGTATAAGAAAGCCAGAAACACAAACAATAATTTGAATTGTTAATTAAAATATGTTACAAATTTGGGAAGAAACTTGAATGGAGCAATAATTATTGTTTCTGTATTTCTCTAAGTTTTCAAAAATGTAAAAGTATGTATATAATATGTATTTCAAAGCATGGATAAAATTGAATGATATTACCAAATTATGTCATTTCTTCTTGTTGTTCATAGGGTGAATTATTTTTAATCGTATTGCTAATCCTTACTAAAATCCATTAACATTCTGTGGAAATAGAATCATAGTGCTTGTGTAGACCTTTTAAAAATTGTAGAAAATACCCTTGCAGGTTAAATTTCGCATTTTATTTTTTAAAACTGTAAAAAACTTCTCTAAGTCTCTAAATTTATGATTTTGTAGGAGTAATTATCTCATATAAGCCAGCTAAGTTGATTGTATAAGCTGAAATGGTATTATAGACAAAATTTTTCTTTATTAATTTTTGGCCAATTACATGCTTTGAAAGCATTATTTTAAGCCAACACAAAAAATATATAAATATAAACACAAATGTCAAATCTGAAACCTTACTGTTGAGTGTTGTATGCCTTCCTTCCATCTCCTCCAAGGCTTTCTTCATTTCCCAGTCACCAGGGTCATTTGCCTCATGGATATCCTTCTTGTTTACTACGACTCAGGAAGGTATAAGTCTAGTTAATCTTTGGACTTACGGAGAAAGCGGTATCTCTATGAGAATTTCTTCATCTGGATTATAAAGACTACCCTACTCTCTTCCTCACACATGCTTTATGACTGTAACCAAACATCAGATGAACTTAGAGAAATAGAGAAATAAACTTTATGCTGTTTGCTCAGACATTAAGGGAACAACAGCACACTCTTACTGAGGTGAAAACAGGTACAATGTCTCTCCTGCATTTCTGTACTAAAACCCGGTAAGAAGCTGACTGAGTTTCCTTTGGTTTGCTTAGAAAGTCTTCAATTCATCGGACTGTGATGGTTTTTGTAAAGGCCTGCCAAAAGCATCCCTCATGGGCTTCCCTCCAGACCAGGGAAAATTAAATCAGAGACAGATTTTTTAAAATCTCTCCCTTTGCACTGGAAAGATGGTTCAGAGGTTAAGAGCACTGGCGGCCCCATACAACGGTCCTGAGTTCAATTACCAACAACCACATGATGGCTCGCAACCATCTAGTATGAGATCTGGTATGCTCTTCTTCTGGACTGTAGGTGTTATATGCAGGCAAAATATTGTTTACATAATAAATAAATCTTTTAAAAAATCTCTCCCTTTTAAAATTGAAAATACATTCATTTCTCGTGTAGTAGATCCTGATCTCAGTTTCCCCTTGCTCTGTTCCTCCCAGATCCCTCAAACCTCCACCCTCCCCAGATACATTGCCCTTCATTTTCTCTTCAGAAAAGAGCAGGCCTCTAAGAGACCACAGCCAAACAGGACAAAATAATGAGATAGGACAAGACAACCCATCGGGGAAAAGGAATTTCAAGAGCAAATAGAACAGGCAGAGCTTGATGGAATGGTCAACCAGTGACTGGCCCAAGTTAAGACCAACCAAATGTGAAAGAGCAAACCCATGACACTATTAATGATACTCTGGTATGCTTACAGACGGGAGCTTAGCATAACTGTCTTCTGAGATGTTCATCCAGCAACCCATGGAATCAGATGAAGAGACCACCAGGCAAACAATAGGAGAAGCTCGGGAAGTTTTGTGGAGAGTGGGTCGAACGAAGAGGGAGACTGAGGGGTCAAAGACACCACAGGAATACCTACAGAGTAAACAAACCTGGTCCTATGGGGACGCAGAGACAGAACCACCAACCAAAGGCCGTGCATTGGCTTGACCTAGGTCCTCTACACACATACAGAAGATGTACAGTTTGGTCTTCACGTGGCTGCCCTAACAGGTGGAGCTGGAACTGTCTCTGACTCTGTTGCCTGTCTTTGGATCCCTTTCTCCTGGCTGAGAGACTTTGTGTTACCTCAGTAGGAGAAGATATGCTTAGTCCTGCTGTGCCAGGGTTGGGCAGTACCCATGGGGGCCTCCCCTCTCCTCAGAGAAAGAGAAGGGGGAGTAGGGGAATGCTGGTGGAGGGTAGGCCTGGAAGTGGAGGAGGGGATCTGCAATCAATATGTAAAGTGAATAATTAGTGGATAAAATTAATACACCCTAGAAGAGAATGGCATAGAAAGATGAGGAATGCAGGCTATTCTATAACAGAATTTAAAAACCAAGTCTGGGTCTACACCAAGTCCTCTGTGTATACATTATGTCTATTAGCTTGGTACTTTGTGGGACTCTTAGACGTGCAGTCATCATCAAACCCCTACCCAGATCTAGCCAAGGGACAGAACATTCTCCACAGTTAAGTGGAGACTAGGGGCTGACTCTCACAGGATCTCTGGTGCCCCATACTTGGCCATGTCCCTTTGTTGGGGAGGCCCAATGGCACTCGGAGGAAGGATAGTGGACTACCAAGAAGAGACTTGGTACCCTAGCACCATATTCAGGGGGGGAGGTGCCCCTCAGTCACAATTATATGGAAGGGGGACTGGGGTGAAAGTGGGAGGGAGGGAGGAATGGGAGGATGCGTGGGATGGGATAGAAAATGAGATGTAATATGAATTATTTTATTTTTCAATAAAAATGTGTTTTAAAAAAGTGAGAGCTGGTATTTCTCTGACTCAATGACAGTTTTAAAGTAAATATTATTATACAACAATTCAGAATATGTAAAATATGGAAAAAATTTAGGTGTCTGACATCAGAGGAATGGATAAAGATGATTTGCTTTATACAGTGAAATTCATGTAAAAGTTAGTCCATTTGTAAAAAAACTCACATAACATATTAAGATAATTAATTTAGTCTCAAAGAGACATATATTGTAATTTGTGTGTCATATGTGGTTCCTAGAGTTTATAGGTACCCATTGTTCTCTCATCTAGAGTCCCAATAGGATGTCCTTCCCTCGGTCCCAGTTTCCTGGTAAGGGAAGGCTTTCATGGGACATGTCCATTGGGCTAGTATGCAGCTATAAGTGAGTATATACCATTTGAGTCTTTCTGCTTCTGGGTTAACTCACTCATTATGATCATCTCTAGCTCAATCCATTTGTCCACAAATTTCGGGAATTCCTTGTTTTTAATAGCTGAGTAGTATTCCATAGTGTATATGTACCACAGTTTCTTTAACCATTCTTCTACTGAGGGACATTTAGGCTGTTTCCATGATCTGGCTATTATGAATAAGGCTGCTATGAACATGGTTGAGCAAATTTTCTTGCTGTGTGCTGGTGCATCTTCTGGGTATATTCCAAGGAGTGGAATAGCTGGGTCTTGAGGAAGCCCTATTCCCAGTTTTCTGAGATAGCACCAGATAGATTTCCAAAGTGGTTGTACTAGTTTGCATTCCCACCAGCAATGAAGGAGTGTTCCTCTCTCCCCACATCCTCTCCAGCATGTGGTGTCGTTTGAGTTTTTGATCTTAGCCATTCTGATGGGTGTAAGATGGAATCTCAGTGTTGTTTTGATTTGCATTTCCCTGATGACTAAGGAGGTTGAGCATTTCTTACATGTGCAAAACTTAAAAAGTTAAGAAATAAAAAAATAGTAACAAATGAAAATGAAGTATATTGCACCATGATAAAAAATGTGTGAGCTCAACTATGGGCTATGGATAGACTTTGAAAGGTAAAGCACTGTCTCCAGTTTGAAGCCCACTGATGAGTCATATGCTCCTGTAGATAATCCTAAAATCCATGATCACACAGATAGCCCCGACTGAACTTCATGTGTCACAAACAAAACAAGGGAGGGAGGGAAGAATGGGAGGATACAAGGGATGAGATAACCATTGAGATGTAACAAGAATAAATTAATAAAAAAAAGAAAAAAAAACAAAAATAAGCAAAATGAATTTTAAAAAATCATTAACATGGCAAAGAGACATGCAGGGAAAAGGAAGTATAATGAATGAGAGACTCAAGGCGTGGGTGGACAGTAATGAGATAGTGATGCGTACATGCGTGTAATCATCAGAGTACAATTTTAATGAAATGGAAAGTATATATGTGTATAAGAACTTAGAGTTTGAATAAAGGTGACTAAAAGTATTTCATCAGTAGCAAAAGTAGTATAAGAATAGAATTAAATATAAAGTAAGAAAGAGAGAGTTCTTCAGTCCCCAATGACTATTCTCAATATACAGAAAAAAAGAAACTAAAACAGCCTATTTTCTAGGAATTCAAAGTTTCTTATGCATGTTTTATGCTCTTTAATGGGGAGGTTGAGCTGGATCCATATTTATGATGGGTTTCTGGTCTTCCTGAGGACTTGAGTTCAATTATAAAGCCTCACATCAAATGGCTTATAGGATACTGAACCTCCAGCTCCAGAAAACTCAACACTCTTTGATCCTCTGTGGACACTGCATTAACATGCAAATATCACACATTGACACACTCATATCATATGACTAGCAATATAATTTCAATAAATCAATATTACTAAAGTATTTTCTTAAACAATTACATATCATCCAATATTTTTAATGCTGTGGCAGCATTACAACAGTAAAACTAAAATATGTAAGTAGTCTAGAATAGCAAAATAAATAAATAAAATCCTGAGCAAATATTCATGGTATTCTCCTTGTGTACATACATGTTAATGTCATGATTTCCATTGTAAATTATAGACATTCTGTTTTGAAATAAATAATAATCTCCATTATGGTTACAGAAATGAAATTAGAAACTTTGCAAAATCCTACTTTTTAGATTTGGGAAGACCTTACACAAAACACAATATATTTGGCTTGGTAGGACATGAATCATAACTTAAAAATGTAAACCAAATGATGAAATCACCTTTTAATTTTGAAATATTTTAAACGCTATGGTTTTATATTTATGAATCACAATACTGAAAAACAGAAAAAGATGTCACTCAGAACTGCCATGAACCTTACCTCTGTTTCCTGCCAAACCTTGACCCATCTATTACCCTCTCTGCCAGCATCTACCTTTGATTCTGGAATTCCAACAAAGTATTATTCATTGGGAATATATCTTAGAGCTCACAACTTTCCTCAGAGCACCTTTTACGTCCTTGTTTCTGAGGCTGTAGATCAAAGGATTCAGCATGGGAATAACTACAGTGTAGAACACTGTAGCCACTTTGTCAGCATCCTCGCTGTTGTCCGAAGTGGAAGAACAGTAAATGGAAAGGATTGTTCCGTGGAAGACAATGATGGCTGTGAGATGAGAGGCACAAGTAGAAAAGGCTTTGCGTCTCCCTTCCACAGAGCGCATCCTCAGGATGGTTACGAGGATAAACAAGTATGAGGTCACGATGGTCACAATGCTAAAGCTCTCATTAAAGGTGGCTACAACAAAGAGCAGCACTTTGTTAACAGTGACATCAGAGCAAGCAAGACTTAAGAGAGGAGGCAGATCACAGAAGAAGTGGTTGATCACATTTGATTTAAATGATGAGATCTCAAGAGCTAAGCACAAGTGAATCAGGGAGCACACTGACGCACAGAGGTAGCAGCCAGACACCAGTACCATACAGAGCTCTGGAGACATTATAGCCAAATACAGTAGTGGGTTACAAATGGCTACAAAGCGGTCATAGGCCATCACAGCCAGGAGGAAGACTTCAGTGACCACACATGTGCAAAACAAGTAGAATTGGACCATACATTCCAGGAACGATATGGCTTTGTTCTCTTTGAAGATGTTAGCCAGCATTTTAGGCACAATAGTGGAGGAGTAGCAGAAATCCACAAAGGACAGGTGGCTGAGGAAAAAGTACATGGGAGTGTGAAGCTGAGAGCTGACCTGAATCAGCACAGTCATGCCTAGGTTGGCTAAGACAGTGACTCCATAAATGAGAAGAAACACCAAGGACAGTAAAACACTCAACTCAGGGACATCGGAAAGTCCCAGAAGGATGAATTGTGCCACAGTGGTGCAGTTTCCCTCAACCACCTGCTCCATTTAAGTATTGGTCGAGAAGAAGATAACTACATTATTCTTTATTTAATGGTGTTAAAATGCTTGAAATCTCTTAAAAAAAAAAGATTCTGGATGCAGTGGTGTAGTGAATATCTGTAAAGATATAAGAAGATGTTCATGTGAAATTTACAATTGACTAAAGACTTGATAATCAAAATACCTTTTTTCTTTCTTTTTTCTTTTTTACAAGATATATTCCTTTTTATTATGAGTAAGAAGCCCGTGGTTCAATTCAAAACTCACAACGAAATTAAAATCTGCTCATAGTACCTGGTTGTTTCAATAGGTTTTTATCATACTTGCAAGCCTGGCCACACATTACACAGAAACAGCATAAAGTATTTTTCATTTAGTTATATAATTGATCTCTCAAATTCTCGAAGAATTCTCATCAGTTAAGATTCTAAATATTAGGACCCTATAAAATGACATCTAAGTCCCAGAGGAACTTACATGACTGATTGAAGGAGTTATATACTCCTCTGAATTGTTTTAAAAAGAAAGAAAAGGATTGCTTTCTCTCCTTTCATTTACCTCTATGCAATACTCACACTGGTTTGGTTAATTTTACCATTTCATTCCAGCCATTGTTCAGAGAAAAAGTACTCTTGAGCCGTACGTCCAATTGCCGAAGCAGAGCTCTTCAGCTTTTTAAAAACAAATATATTGCTTTGAATTGGTTGGGGAAACTAATCAAGGATGTTGACAAACTATCATTCAGACAATTGGCTACTGATAATTGTGAATGTTTTAAAGTGTTAAAATTTACAAATCAAGTGGTAAATTAAGGGTGATTAGGAAAAATCATAAGAAAAATACATCACTTAAATTGATAAATTTGTATAATTTAATAGCACAAAATATGAGAGTAAATGGAAGTTAAAAATGATGACTATAGAGTGAATATTATACACAAAAACAGCATGCTTACCTTATTAAATCATATGATGTAATAAGAATTTATAACAACCAGATTCTAAAGCAAGTTTACATGTGACAGTTGTGAAGAAATTTTGGATAATTTAACATTCTAGAGAGCCCCTTATTTACCTACTTTCCATGACTCCTAATAGAAACAAACATGAGGCACGAAGCAGAGGCACCAAGCAGGTATTTGTGGGGTGAAGAATACATAGAACATCACAAATATGCTTTTCTCAATTTATCTACTGATTTCAAAGACTTGAAGATATATTCATTAACATGTACCATTTTCAACAAATGTCACTGTTCAAATCTGAAGATGATCATTCCCAAATGTACAAGAAAAGTGAATAATTTGTCTCTCGCTGAGTTCAAAAGAAAACATAAATTTGAAAATGGTTGACCATTACCAGAATTAAAGATAAAAACCTATCTTGCTCATTGCCTCCCAAGCACTGCTTCTTTATGAGAGAGGCATGAGATATAGGAGGATAATTGTCAGTTCCCAAAGACACTTTCCTCTATCAAAATAGAGAGGGAGTCTGGTGATACCTCATGGGAAGGCTGCTGATCTCCCCACTGTACTGACATTTCACACTAAGTACATTACACAAACAAAATATGACCTAGATTACACTGTGCCTGTTACCACAGCTTAGAAACTTATATAAGAGGAACATATCAGACTTCTTATATCAAAACTGAAATAAATCCTCTCTGCCTTTTCAGACATGGTTTCTTTGTCCATGTTCTTACATAAACAGTACTAAGGTTGTTTACTGGCACTCCCAGAGTTGGGGCAACTGTGAGGAAAATCTCCACACAGCCTCTACCACGTTGAATGGATGAAGTTAGCATGAGCAAGAACAAAATTAAACGAGCAGCAAGCATCAACGGCCATTTAGTTCACATCATTTCCTTCTTAAATCACTGACTGTACTATGTCCTTCTGCAGATTAAATTGATAACACATCCTGCCAGGATTATTTAACAAATAAGGAATATATTCTCCTACATGAGCTCTCATGTCATGTTATGTACCAGTCCATACTCTAGAAAAAAGGCATAAAACACACGGTAGCAAAGGTTTACAAACCCTTCCTTATGAGGGCAGTAATATTATCTCATCGGGAAAATAATTCAAATTTTCAGCTCTCAGAAACTATTATTTTTATGCATACCACAAAAAAGAAATGTAGTTATACATATCCAACCAACGCACCTGTGAGACAAACATTGCATGCCTCCCCTGCTCCTTCAGATGTCACTAGAGAAAATGCCACAGTCTTTATGTGGGAGTGCGCAACCCTGACGCTTATGATCCTAAGCTTCTGAAAGCAAGCACCAATCTCTGAGGGATATCAATGTAACAGCAGAAAAATAATCCCCTTGAGATTCAATTATTAGTATAATGATATACAAAATGGAAAAATAAATCGATGTGTTTCATTGTATCTTAAGGTAACATAACTTAAGTTTCTTTTTTTTTTGACATTTTTTTATTAATTTATTCATATTACATCTCAATTGTTAGCCCATCCCTTGTATCCTCCCTTTCTTTCCTCCCTCCTGCTTCCCCCTCTACTCCCTTCCCCTATGTCTGTGACTGAGGGGGACCTCCTCCCCCTGTGTATGCTCCTAGGGTATCGAGTCTCTTCTTGGTGACTTATTATCTTTCCTCTGAGTGCCACCAGGCCTCCCCATCCAAGGGACATGGTCCGATATGGGGCACCAGAGTTTGTGTGAAAGTCAGATCCCCTTCTCCACTTAACGGTGGAGAATGTCCTGTCCATCGGCCAGACTGGGTAGGGGTTCGAAGTTTACTGCCTATATTTTCCTTGGCTGGTGCCCTAGTTTGAGGAGGACCCCAGGGCCCAGACCCGCCTGTATTTTTCCAGGACCCTCTGGATCCTTCTATTTCCTCATTCTCCCAGGCTTCTCACCCCTAAAGTCTCAATCTTACAAAAATGTAAATCTGATCATTGTAATCCCTCCAACTTAAAACAGAGGCATTCTAAGTGGCCGCCAGTATCTGTTTTCCAACAACCAACACTTATTGATTCATCAAAATGTTAGTAAACATGTATATTTTACACACATTATCTATCATTAATGTATTGATTTTACATCGCTTAAGTTTCTTGATGAACAGTGTATGCTACAACTAAACAATACTTCCATGTAGTATGTGAATAGATCACATAAGACGTGTTTTTCTTGCTTCAACAGTCCACTAGAGACACAGTAAAGAGTCAGAAGTCAACACAGAGTTCCCTCAAATGACAAAAAGAAGTGATAGTGAATATACTGAATCCTTTCTCTACACCCCAATAATAAACTAAGAATGGCTATGGTCATAGTGCAACTTTATAAAACCAAAGGAGGTCAGCGTTACTATGCCACCTTTACAAATGAGGGGACTGAAACTAAACTAAACTAAATCCAAACTAGAAACTTGATTTGTGTTAGAAGAAGCTGTATTCATCTTTTTGGTTTGTAAATACATATAACAATGGAAACAGGGTAGCTGCTACAGGGATACTGAGAGAGCAGACTCCAAGTGCATTGATGGAAACCATGACACTGGCACACCTCATGACTTCTTCTGACATCTGGTCTTTTCCTAAATATTCAATGTTAACTTCAAATATGTATGTTCAAAGCAAGCTTGTGTATTTATAGATGCACTAAAGTGTTTAAAATTTGTATTAGTGTAATTAGACTCAAATAATGTTTCCAATTCTTAATAGTCTGTAATTTCCTAAAATTAATGAAAAATTTTAAGTTTTAAGAAGTTTTTTAAGGTGCTCTCTTATAGTCTGTGTCATGGTACATCTTTTTGCTTATTCTTTAGGCACACAGAATTTTCTTTATGTACATCTCCTATGTTAACCAATGGGAAAAACAAGAGCAAATGTTGAAAACCTAAAGCATGGGGACCACTTGAGTTTTTCCCATGATGCCTGACTCTTTTCTCTTTAATCAAGACAGTTCAAATTGTTCATTCATTTTATATAAAAATAAACATATATTATTCATAACTTAGTGTGTGGAAGATTGTGTTGAAATCAGAATTAATGTAGTGCAGAGACATGAATTACCCACCCATTTGTTTTTAGTTGATGTTAGAAATATCACATTATCCATGTTTTTTGAAGGGCAGAGTCCCACAACAGCAAATGGAAGAGCACCTATGGAGCCTAGACATAGACACTATGATGTAGAACACCCCAGCATGTGTCTCACATAAAAATTTTTTGGGTCTTCACTTATCTTAATCCTAAAGATATGAGAAGTATTTTAGGTCTTTGTTTATTTTTTTAAAATGCTTGGTATTTAATTTGTAACAGTTACACATAAGTTCACTCTGAACATGTCACTTTATTATATTTTTACATGGGTTTTCTCTTTTTATAGTGTTTATTTTTTGGACCAGTGTGGATTTAATGAATAATGAGAATTAATATTTCAGACATGTTATACCTACCTCTTCCTTATTTCTTCATTACTAACCCTTAGGTATGTTATTGTATACATTTCTTACAAGTAATGAACCAATTTTGATTCATTGTTAGGTATACTTCAGAGTGTACTTGTGTATTCATATATCTTGGGAATTAACTTATTCTTTTTTTAAAATCTTGGATTTACTCCAAGATGCTACACTAGATTTACTCTCACGTCTTTTTGTTGTCTCTTTGGGCATGGCAACTGAATAGGCTGTGTTTATGTTTTATATTAGCATGTATAATTATCATACAAAGTAGTTTTGTTGTGTTATTATATATAGATATGTTACTATTACTGATTTCATTCCTTTAACCTTTTTTGTGAACAGTGGTCTACACACACTGGTTCCCTTCTTCCCTGCAATACCCCTCCTTTGATAATTATGTAGTAAATATTTTACTATATCCATTTGATTCTGTCTCTGCCTACTTAAGATTTCTTTATCTTAGCACATTATCCCTTTATAGGTTTATTCACAAATATGAATCTTGCAATCCAGGGCTCCCAGGTGAGAGAAAACATCCAATGTTTGTATTTCTGACTTATTAACATGATCTTCAATTCTATCTACCTTCCTACAAAGAACATAATTCCATTCTTTATGTTGAATGAAATTTCATTCTCTATATGTGCCACGTGGCACGTATAGACTAATCTGTTGGTAGACATCTATGATGATTCGTGTTCCTGTTGTTGAGAGCAGTGCATCAATAAACATGCAAATACAAGCATGTCTGTTGTAGGATAGAGTCATTTGGGCATTTGCCTAGATATGGGGGAAGCCGAAAGGAGTGGAATGAGGGAAACTCTGTTTAGAATGTATTGTATTAGAGAAGAATCTACATTTCAGTTTTTTTAAATGTGAGTTGAATTGTTAGCATTTAAGAATACTAAGAGGAAGCCAGGTGTGGTGGCACATGCCTGTAATCCCAATAGTCAGGGAGTTAATAGAAGGCAAATCACTGTGAATATGAGGGTAGCCTGATCTATAACATGAGTCCAGGACAGCTAAGGCTACACAGAGAAACCTTGTCTCAAAAAAGAAAAAACAAACAAAAAGGACACCAAAATGGGGGGTTTTATTTCCACTTTATTATTATTTTCTGTTCTGATTGGATTTTTGTTGGTTTATATTTTCTTCCTTTTTTTTTTTTTGGTTTTTTGAGACGGGGCTTCTCTGTGTAGCCTTGGCTGTCCTGGACTCACTTTGTAGACCAGGCTGGCCTCGAATTCACAGCGATCCGCCTGCCTCTGCCTCCCGAGTGCTGGGATTAAAGGCGTGTGCCACCACGCCCGGCTTATATTTTCTTCCTTTATACTACATCATTGAGTTTCTAGATTATTTGTTTGATTGGTGAAATAATTGAAACAAGATGTTGAGATCCCATGATTTAGAGAAGGCTGGTCGCATACTTATAATGATTGGCCAAATATCTTCAAGGCAATTAAGAACGTAGAATAATTATAAACAGGTAAGAAAAAGATACTGTGAAGCTCACTTTTTGGCTGTTTACTGAATTATAGCAATTAGAAGGCAGGAAGCATGAAGACGCATTCACAGACACTTTTGTATAAAATGTGATCTTTACTCCAAGTATGATAAAAATGAACTTAAACTGTTTTCTTTTATTTATATGAAAACTGAGTAAACATGTGTTCATATAAGAGAAGACATTAACAGCAGACAAAAGTGATATTCACTCAAGTGAAGCATGATAAATTTATTGTTGTTACTTAGTTAACCATAGTTGAGGAATAAACTCAAAGCAAGCCATGTCACTGAAAAGCTCTCCTGTGCATGAAGGAATATCACTGGAATTTCTCTAGATACAGGTGCCTGAGCATGGAGATCACAGTTGTGTAAAACTCAAAGCTCATGTTGTGAATCTGAAATTCTTAGAGTTACACACGTGAAAGAGGAAAAAATGGTGCAATGGAAGATGGTAATCTAGATATTTGCTGTCTGCATGAATTGAGGTGGCTTGACCACTCATGGAGTCCCTTCTTTGAATCAATTAATTGTTCTTGCTTGATAACCCTGGGGAGGCATCTTCTGATTACTGTTTCCTGTGTCTTGTATTAATATTTGTATAAAGCAAAAGGTAGGCAGGACCACAGAACACCTCATATGGGATTTTGAATTTGTTTTTATATAAAATAGCAGGTTGCAAATTTTGATTGAGTCTATCATAGACATTCTCACAACTTCACATGATATTAAGTAAAACACACTGAGGATATGTTATTTAAATGACTGTTATTGCCAAGTACATACACATACATATGTAATCATATAACAATAAGATCATATTAGCTCACAAAACATTTTTGTATTACTGATACAATATCAATATTTTATATGCCTTATTTTATGTGTATCTCTTTTGTCTTGAGTAAAATCTGTTTCTCAATAAATGTTGTATACCAAACATACATATTCTCTTTACAACACCAATTTGTAATTATACATATTTTTGTGAAAGCATCCTCTATCATAGTTTAATCAATTACAACACTGCCTGCCTCAAAAATCTTTATAGAAGAAGTTATTTTCTGCATCATGCAATAGTCAAGTTCATCCTTGCCATACTATTGGGTATCTGCATCTTTGAAGGCCAGCATTAGAGCATTAGTTCTCACATTAACGATGATTTCCATTCTATGGGAGAATGAAAACATTCTAATGTTTTTAAAGATATCCCTGTGTCCTAAATATCTGACAAGAATAGAAGATAGAATATTTATTGGATTATACAAGTATTTTCAGATGAAAATTATTTAATCATGTAATAATTTTTTCCAACTATTTACTATGACCCAAGTTGAGATGAAATGTAAAAGTAAATGAAATCATTGAATTTTTTCACAAGCTAAATGAACTAAATTTTGATTTTCCAAACCAAACCCATTAATTTATCCATGCATATTAACTCAACTAATTTAAAAGTATGTTTAATATTATACATGACAACAGTTTATGAATACATAAAATACCACAAAATAATGTAATGTCCAATGTGAAAATTATTTGACTCTAAATATCTGACAATTTTAATTATGTCTCTTATTTATAACACATGGGATCATGGTCATTATTTTTCTGACTGTGTCTTGGACATCCTTATTTCTCAGACTATAGATCAGGGGGTTCAGCATGGGTATCACCACTGTGTAAAACACAGAGCCCACTTTGACTGTGAGTCTGGAGTTCTTAGAGTTTGGCACACAAAAAAGGAACAAAATGGTACCATGAAAGATGGTGATGGCTGCCAGGTGGGATGCACAGGTGGAGAAAGCCTTCTGACATGCACTGGCGGAGCGCATCTTGAGGACAGTAACAACAATGAACAGGTAAGACAACAGGATGATGAGCAGTGTGCTGACAGAATTAAATGTGGCAAAAACAAACAGTAGGAGTTGGATGATTAGAGTATCAGAAGAAGAGAGAGCTATCAGTGAAGAGATGTCACAGAAGAAGTGATCAATGCTATTGACGCCATAAAAAGATAATTGTACAAGAGAACATGTCAGGGTCAAAGAGCACATGAGTCCCCACGCATATGATCCCACGACAAGTGTGACACAGAGTTTCTGGGACATGACTACTGAATAGAGCAGAGGGTTGCAGATGGCCACAAACCGGTCATAGGCCATAACCACTAATAGAAAGGCCTCGGTTACCACAAAGACACAAAATAACAAGTATTGTATTATACATTCTATAAATGAAATGCTTCTGTATTTAACAACAAGGTTCACTAGCATCTTGGGAGCAATGATGGAGGAATAGCAGAAATCCACAAAGGAGAGGTGGCTGAGGAAGAAGTACATGGGGGTGTGCAGTTTGGGGTTCACTCTGATTATGAGGATCATGCCAATATTCCCTACCACAGTGATACTATAAATAGTGAGAAATATCAAAAAGAGAGGGAATTTCAGTTCTGGGTAATCTGAGAAGCCCAAGAGGGTGAATATTGTCCCACTATTGTTTCTTTCTGACAGCAGCATCATTTGTTTGTAAGAGTATGATGATTAGTCCTGAAAATGAGAAAAATTAATAGAAAGATGTTACCCAGGAAACCATTTATTCACTTATGAAGCCTAGATGAAGCAAAGTCTTTCTCTCCTCATCTGTGGAATTGTTTCATTAGATAAAGGACAGGGAATTTATAAGAAGGATCAGGGCACAAACCCATGAAATTACCATTTCTTAAAAATATACTGACCTGAAAGGCAAGTTATTGACTTTTTATTCTTCTTATTATAATATGGTATTATACCTATCTTAAATTAGTTAATTTTTTTTCCTTAAATATTATAAGTTTCTAAAGGATAGCACTGATGTTAACAAAATGACTGGTTATCTTAAGCTGATATTCAGTAATTCAAACTGTAAACTTCAGAACTGTTTTTGTCATTCTTAATGACCTGTGCTGTACCTCTTTACTTAGATTTTGTGCCACTTGAATCTTTGCTCTGTGACGCAGTGCATTTTAAAAATAGTTGCATGCTAAATAATTTTTTCTGTTAATATGCTTTTTCCTTCAGATAGTTATAATTATTAATCATTCCACATAGAAAAAAAATTATATGGAGCAGAGAGAGCTGTTGTATTTTACTTCTTTATATTAGTTGTAAGATTCAAGGCAGAAAAATTTGACTTTATCACTAACATATAGACAGAGACTTACCTACATATTTATATTTATACTCTTGATCTTCATAAAAAAAATTCAAGGAAGAGAAATTTGGCTTTCTCACTAGCATACAAATAGGGACCCACCTATGTATTCACATCCATACTTCAATACCTCTGATCCTCATACACGTAGCCACATATGCACTTCCTTATAGCTGACAGATTCAAGGTCTAGGCCAAAGACAATGATCCTCTTATTGATTCCTCACTAATGATCATCTTATTGAGTTTTAGAAAGTGTTCCTGAACAATTGAGTTGTAATCTGAATAAACTAATAAAAATTATATAAAGAAAGTATTATTGGAGTAAAACTGTAGTAAACATAGTGTTTATGCTGGGAAACCCGTGTTTCTCTATTTACACCATTGTCATTCTCCCTCCAAAACACTCAATATTGTCATTCTGTCCCTCAATTATTTAAGAAAAAGAAAAACCAAAAAAATACAAATTAATATTGCATTATATGGTAATTACTATAACATAGATTAGTAATTGATAATAATAACCTAAAAATTGTTCATTATATTATTTCCCTGCATGTCAAACCTCAGGTACTTCTACACTAAAAAAATATATCTCTGTGCTTTCTGATAATAGTCTTTCATTACATGGAACATGATATAATTTCACAGAACCCATTAAGAAAGATGTCAAAATGCTTACAAAGGCAAGTCATTCATCTATCCTTTGTCCTCTTATGTTCATCAATCACTTGGGCTATTTGTCTTGTTTCTTTGATATCTGGTCCTTTTGCTCTGTAAACGTATAAACTTTTAAATACATTTCTACATTAACACATATATGGAATTTGCAGTGTGCACAATTCAGCTAAAGATGATTCTCTGCTCTTTGAGCAGGTGAAAGATATCTGTATTTCTTTATGAGTAAGTTTGGACTGCTTTATAATATATTTATAAAAATTATAATATATTTATATTATAATTATAATTTATATTATATTTATATATATTTATATATTTATATATATAATATATTTATAAAAATATAATATAAATATTTATCTGTGCCATGTGAAAACATGGCATAATAACTCCTGAGGATTCTATAGCCAACAATATTTTTTTTCATGTCGCAGAGCTGTTCCCATGTAGAGGATTCAGCAATTCATGTTACCTGTTTTGTTATTTTTCTTAGTTTCTTTATGTCTGCAGTCAAGATTTTCAGGTGGTCTCCCCTGATCAAAACTAATCTTTATTAATTTTGATGTAATCTATAGCTCTTATTCTTCTGTTGAAACAAAGGCAAACCTCTCCTCCAACACAACTGGCTGTTCTTTGTTTTCAAGACAGACTTACCTTCTTTTATGAATAATTAAAGCCTTAGTGACATACAAGCCTTTGGGGAAACCAATCTCATTCTCTTGAGATCTTGAAATAGTCAATGGAAATTAATCACCTCATTTGATGTAACATTTTAAGTCATAAATTGGAATGCTTGATGTCACAATTATGTTTAACTTTTGGAAACAAATAGCTTAAGACTTACTTAGTCTTTTGGGTCTGAAGAGATGGCTCAGAGGTTAAAAGCAATGTTTTTTTAAAAAAGATTAGTTTATTTATTTATTTATTTACTTATTTATTTATTTATGTATACAATGATCTGTTTGCCTGTGTGCCTGCCCACCAGAAGAGGGCACCAGATCTCATTATAAATGGTTGTGAGCCACCATGTGGTTTCTGGGAATTGAACTCAGGACATTTGGAAGACAAGCCAGTGCTCTTAACCTAGGAGGCATCTTTCCAGCCCATAAATTTACTTATTTTGTCCTGTCTGTCTTATGCTTTGAAAATCTTTGTGAAATATGCTATTTATAGTTTTTTTTCAATAAAATGTTTACCCTTGCCCATATGTTGGCTGTTTACACATTGATGTTTCTTTCTACTCATTTTGAGTTTGTTTTTTATATTTTAGTTCCCTGAGTCACTTCATCAAAAAGTTTAAAATGTGCTTATTGATATAGAAATTTCCCTTTTTATTGATGTTTTCTCTGTGTTCTATATGCTGGTATTTTTAATTTTATATCCATGTGTTTCATGGGAGTGTTTAATCTTTTAGTTAAATACAGATAATTTATGAGACTTTGTTCGTATCCATATATTTTGTAAAATTTCTGAAACTATCTTACTGATTTCTATATCATTTTGGCCATAAAAGACCTATATTATGATTTTGTAATTATAGTGGATTTATATTTTCTTGCTAGCTACTATTTTTGTCTGTTCAGTGTACCTGTGAAAATAAAGAACATTCCCCTATATTCAAATAAAATTTGTAAACATCGTAAAACATAGTTTAGTTTGTAGTATTTTCACCTCAGAAAGAAGTTATAAATTTAAATTCAAACTTCACAAAGTGACTTGGCACTAGGAACAACCACTCTAAATTCCAGAATCAGTGAAGAGTTAATAATAACGCTATTCTTTTGTTGTGTGAAAATAACAATACTATTAAAACATGTGTGACACGATTTAAAAAAGAAGTATTCATATACAGATATGATAGAAAATATGCAGAGTTCTCTATAGAGAAGTGATTAAAAAGAAAATACACAATTTAAAAGTCTCATTATATATATATATATATATATATATCAAATCTATAATTAGTGTTTGAAAAAAATCTGATTTTACCTACATATTGCATATGATCATGATTTGTCAAACTTAGACCCCATGATGAATGAATTTTAAAACATGTTTATACATACAACTGACTATTACTTGTTTGTAAAATGTGACAGTCTTTTGTTTTCAGTTATGTGGGTAGAATGGAGATGTTAGGATGAAGCCATCTGGGTACTGAAGGAAAAGGCTGCATGTAACTTGAGCTTGTGCAGGCTGAAGGAAGACAAGTTTAGAGAAAGGGTATTCAATTAATACAGGTAGGGAGATAGTTGGGAGAATTTACTATTAGTGCTAACTAGCAAAGCAGGGAAGTTATTGGCAGCATCAGTTAATAACTATATTTAATCACTTTCGCAGACTGTCTTATATTGTTTTCAGTTTTAGAAAGATGTTTGCATTTGGTATAACTATCACTTACCTTGCCTTTCTGAATGCCACACAATGCCTCATAAAACATGTAAGTTAAGACTCAACTAAAATATCTGTGATCTTAAAAATATTACATCATCTTAAAGTTACCAATTGTAATTGTTTATGTTAATCTCTCAAAAGATTAGCAAAATTTAGTCTCTAGGGCTTGTGTCTCCAAGGCTGGAGGCATAAATTCAAGAATGTGTATATCACTTCCATTTACAGAGATTCAACCTTGATCTACAAAACTATTACCTCAAGGCTGCAAAAGGAAGGTAGATATTAGTTTTGATCAGAAAAATAAGTTGGGGTGAAGATCCTAACTCATTTTGATATATGATGTCATTGAGCAAGATTTAATATTCCCATGTTTTATTACAATATTCCTGAGTGTGAGAAGTCTCATCACATCTTAACTCAATGTTTTATCTTGATGCTTTAATCCAATATATCTGTGTTACACTATTCTCATAGTATTTGATAGTTTAATGTCTCTATGTTGTTTCATAAATGAAGGTATGATCATTTAAAATAATTATGCTAATATCTGGACAAGAAGGACTAATGGGAATATGATGCTTGAGAAATTAATGAGGAGCTTTGAATCTAAGTATCAGGACACCAGACATAGGTATATAAATGTATCTACATCTCAACATCAATGGAACGATTCTTGTATTAAAAATACACATTTTGTGTTTGTATATGTGTATTTGTGAATGTATGCTTACGTGTGGGGAGCGTGTTTTGAGTGTTCCTGCATCTGTGTTTCAATATTTCTGTCTCTCTGTCTATTTTTCAGTCTCTTTGTGTCTCTGTCTCACTATTTCTGCCTCTGTCTCTCTTACTTTGTGTGTGTGTGTGTGTGTGTGTGTGTATGTGTGTGTCTGTGTATTCACATGTGTGTAGAGACCACCGGTTTATTTCAGAAATGTTGTTTAGAACCATCTTCCATGGTTTGAAGATCAAAAGGCTACAATGGTTAGCCAGCAAGTCACATAGATCAACCTATGTTCGTCTCGCCACTGCAGTGGATGCAAGTTCATATTATCATGTGCAACTATTTTAACCTGAGTTATTGGAATCCAGAATCACTAGGAAAGTACTCTTTAGACTGATTCTGTCTCCCCTGATCTATGAAATATAATATTTTTATATTCTATTCTATGGTTTTATTCTTTAGGCCATGTAGAAAAAAATAATGAATATATTCCCCATAAAAATGATTAAGACTTTTTATAGTTTTCCCAGTGTCATGTTTGCAATTTTTGTAGATTTATATACATATATGTATGTGTGTACATATAAAATATAAATTATGACTATATGTTATAAATTATTTTTAACATTTGAAACTGTTTTTTAATACAGGATTAAGAAAAAATTTATTATATAGGCTACTAATCTATATATACAATGAAAATGAGAGGATAATGTATTAGTTATGAAAATCTAAAATGAACTGGAGATGAGATAATACAATTCCATGTTCTATAACAACAAGCATTAAACTTACACTATAGCTTGCTGCAATTCAACCCAGTAACTGTCCTGTCCTTAAGAAACTGTAAAATGGTTTAGGATTTCTAAAATGTGTGATCTGTAGTTTCTCTGGAATGCCAAAACCCAGATTATAATTCAAAGAGTAATTTGCTTTTATAACATTGTGAGGTTGTATGGGCAATAACCAGGTTCTCAGATCCCTCATTTACAGTTTTATTAATTTTTAGAATAAATTCCATATTCTGGAGAAGAGAAGCCATGGTGCTGACATATGGAAATAACAGCGGGGCCATCTTCACCCTCTTGGGCTTCTCGGATTACCCAGAACTGAAAGTCCATCTCTTCTTGGTGTTTCTCACCATCTACAGCATCACCGTGGTAGGGAATATTGGCATGATCCTCATAATCAGAGTGAACCCCAAACTGCACACCCCCATGTACTTCTTCCTCAGCCACCTCTCCTTTGTGGATTTCTGCTATTCCTCCACCATTGCTCCCAAGTTGCTTGTAAACCTTGTTTAAAAAGACAGAACCATTTCATTTATAGAATGTATAATACAATACTTTTTCTTTGCTATCTTTGTGGTAACTGAATCCATTTTATTAGTGGTTATGGCCTATGACCGGTGTGTGGCCATCTGCAGACCATTCCTCTACACAGTAATCATGTCCCATAAACTCTGCATCTATCTAGTGGTGGGATCATATACATGGGGACTCACATGCTCTTTGACCATGACATGTTCTGTTGTCCAGTTATCTTTTGCTGGGTTCAACACAATTGATCGTTTCTTCTGTGAGTTCTCCTCACTTCCAGCCCTCTCATGCTCTGATACTCTGGTTAAACAAATACTTCTGTTCCCACTTTCCACTGTGGATGCTGTTAGCACTCTCTTCGTCACACTCCTGTCCTATGTGTTCATCCTTGTCTCCGTGCTCAAGATTAAATCAGCCAAGGGGCGCCACCAGGCTTTCTCTACATGTGCTTCACACCTGACTACCATCACCATCTTCTATGGCACAATCCTGTTTCTGTACTCTGTGCCTAACTCAGAGAACTCCCAGATCACACTCAAAGTGGCCTCTTTGTTTTATACACTGGTGATACCCATGCTCAACCCTCTGATTTACAGTCTGAGGAATAAAGATGTGAAGGATACAGTCAGAAAAATAATTTGTTAAGTTTATAACTTTCCCCCATTTATCTTTTCGAGAACTTTGACCCTGGCACAAGTAAAGGAGTTTTAGAGAGCTTAAATATAAGATCACATTAAAATTAATTATTTTCTTTAAGTGAACAGAAATGGACTTGTTTTTAAATAGAGTTCCCAGTTCTCTGTATTCAAATTTCCATGCTCAGAATTGAAATAATTTATAATTTACCATCACATGGTAAATACTAAAAATATCTATCATGAAAGCTATTTTATATGATATAATAGTATTGCCACTATCCCCTTCTATAGAATACATCATATATCTGAGATTCTCAAAAAAACATATGCTTATTTGATGTAAATTTAAACCAAATAATGAACAGATTTTCATTGTATATTAATCAGTAAAATAATACAAAAGCATTTTTGGATTTGTTGTTGGAAGAAATCTCTTTGATATTTTATGTACAAGTTCCAGAGAGACAAAATCCCAGAATTGTAGAAGGAAGGCAGAAATATAAGTCTACCATTAACCACATAACTAACTAATTAGCATTGGATAGCTTCTATGAAATGGATGGTGGTTTTTATTGGTGTTGTTGCCTTTATTTGTTTTGTTTTTAATAATGTGGTTCCCTGTTATACTTACCACACAGCAGAGCTACCCCACACCAATACCAGCTGGGCAACACAATCTGGACATTATGGGGAAAACCAAATTCAAACTTGGGGGGAAGGTATGAGAAAGGTGGAGATAACTGATGACTAAAAGAAAAGACAAGAGAAATTTCATAATATCCTGAGGCCAATGAGTTTTTTATATGTAGTCATTTGTGCTTTAAGTAAACAAGTAATTTCTATGAACAGATGTTAATAGTATACGAGTGAAGTCACTGCCTGCTGTGAAATAATGAATAAAATTAATACTTTCAAGAAGATTGACAAAATTAGAATTTAGAAGAATATTTAAGTTAAAAGTATTTTTTAATTTTTATATAATTGTTTTGTTCATATTACAGCTCAATTGTTATCCCATCATTTGTATCTTCCTGTTCCTCCCTCCCTCACACTTTCACCCTATTCCCCTCCCCTAGGTCCAAGACTGAGAGAGACCTCTTCCCCCACTTTATGGTCATAGAGTATCAAGTCTCATCTTATTATCCTGCTTATTCTTTCTCTGAGTGCCACCAGGTTTCCCCACAAAGAGGAGCTCATCAAATATGGGGCAACAGAATTCATATCAGAGTTAGTGCCCTCTCTCCACATAACTGTGGAGAATGACCTGACCATTGGTGAGATCAGAGTAAGGGTTCAATGTTTACTGCTTGTATTGTCCTTGGTTAGTGCAATAGTTTGAGCAGACTCCCCTGGGCCCTGATCCACCCATTATGATGTTCTTCTTGTACATTTGTAAGGCATTCTGGATCCTTCTATTTCCCCATCTCCTATAATTCTCTTATCTAGAGTCCCATTTGGGTGTCCTCACATCTATCTCAATTTCCTGATAAAGTGAAGACTTTCATTGGACATGCCCTTTGGGCTAGTATCCAATTATAAGTGAATATATACCATGTGAGACTTTCTGCTTCTGGGTTAACACACTCAGATTGATTGTTGTTAGTCTAGCCATTTGTCCACAAATTTTGGAATTTCCTTGTTGTTAATAGCTGAGTAGTATTCCATAGTGTAAATGTACCAGTTTCTTTACCCATTCTTCAACTGAGGGACCTTTAGGATGTTTCCAGGATCTGCCTATTATGAAATCAGTTAGAAGAAAAAGTAGGAAAGAGCCTGGAACACATTGGCACAGGAGACAACTTCCTGAACAGAACACCAACAGACCAGGCCTTAATGTCAACAATTAATAAATGGGACCTCATGAGGCTGAGAAGCTTCTGTATGTCAGAATACACTGTCAACAGAACAAAGCAACAGCTTACAGACTGGGAAAAGATCTTCACCAATCCTGTGTCTGACAAGGGTCTAATATCCAAAATATATAAAGGACTCAAGAAATTAAACACCAGCAAACCAAATAACCAAACTGATAAATGGAGCTCAGAACTAAACAGAGAATTCTCAACAGAGGAATATTGAATGGCTGAGAAACACTTAAAAAGAAATGCTCAACATCTTTAGTCATCAGAGAAATTCAAATCAAAATGACTTTGAGATTCCATCTTACACCCATCAGGATGGCTAAGATCAAAAATTCAGTTGACACCACATGCTGGTGAGGTTGTGGGGAAAGAGGAACACTCCTTCATTGCTGGTGGGAATGCAAACTAGTACAACCACTTTGGAAATCTATCTGGTGCTATCTCAGAAAACTGGGAATAGGGCTTCCTCAAGACCCAGCTATTCCACTCCTTGGAATATACCCAGAAGATGCTCCAGCACACAACAAGAACGTATGCTCAACCATGCTCATAGCAGCCTTATTCATAAAATTATTTTCATTCTTTCAAAATCAATAATGAAAAACACAGTTGAGGTATTTTTGAAATTTTTTTAAAATGTGAGATTATACAATTCCCCCATCAAAATAACAAAAATCATCTCTTGGCAACAAGGCAGGTCATTGCAGAAACCACAAGCAATTAAATTGCAGAGTTTGAAAGCTAAGTTCCAATAGATATATCTACAAAGCAGTCTTAAATGTAAGATTTAGGTAACACTGAAGAAGAGAGATGGAAGAGCAGGGGGAAGGAGAAAAGGACCAACAGAGCCAACTAACCAGGCACCAGAAGTGCTTGCTGAGAATGAAGCTCTACTCAAGGATCATGCATTGACTGGACCTAGACGCCCTACACAGATGTAACCAATGAACAGTTCAGGCTTTATGTGGGTCCTCTAACAAAGAGGGCAGAGGCTGTCTCTGTCATGGACTCTGCTGTCAGATTTTTTTATCACTTCCCTCTGGTGAGAATGCCTTGCCGAGACACAAGGGAAGAAGTCACACTCAGTCTTCATAGGGCTTGTTGAGCTGGGGTAGGTGGGAATGGTGCCTCCCCTTTTCTAAGGAATAGTAGAGGGGGGATGGGAAGCAAGAGAGAGAGGGTGAGACTGGAAGGAGATGTGGGATGGGACTACAATTAGGATGTAAAGTGAAAAAATAAATTAATATTTAAAAAAAGAGGCGTGGAAAGATTGTAAGAGACAGGGGATCAGGAAGTTACTATAAGACAGTGTCTCCTATGAACTTCAGAAGCCATACTCATTATGTCTCACCAACACTATTTCCTATATATGAAGACTGAGTTTTAGAGATCCATTTCAGGAAAAAAAAGAAGTTATATTCAGAAGATAAAAGTCATAAATGAAATCATGAGGTAAGAATGCAGTACTGGGTTCAAAATTTAATAGCTATTTTACTTAGCAGAGTTGTTAGAACTTTCAGATGTTTTTTGTTCCTCTGTTGTGTGTGTGAGTGTTGTGATGCAATCATGTGGATGACCTGAGTAGAAACTTGTGTTAGATGATTTCATCATCATAAATATACTTTGAGTAGTTGTTACAACCAATGATAGACACTGAAGTTCTCTAAAGGATTGCCTGTACTTTCATATATGCCTACCTAGTCTGTATTAAAGTATACCAGTCTATTTATATGATGTCAGAAATATTATAACCGCCAGAATAATTTCATCTTGAATTTTTTGTAAATCAGAGTCTTTGTGCAAATAATTTTTATTTATCTTAAATGAAAAGTAAGTTTATTGCAATCTTAAATGTTGTAAACATACTATTTACAGAATGTTAATCAAAAAAGAAAAAGAAAAAGAAAAACAGAATAGTCATCTTTTCCTGTTTCCCGTGGGTTATAACAATACCAGATTTTACCTCTTTGGGTCACTTGGTTGATCTCTTTCAAGTGACTTTTCTAGTACCCACTATGAATGTGTATGATTTTAATGGTGATTGGTCTGATTGAGCAAATACATTTCTATATGTTTTGAAAATATGGAAAAATGCACAAGTATATAATCTGGAATATAACTTTACAAAGGCCCAATAGAGCTTTTATTTGATCAAGTAATTTTGTATACATGCTAGTTATTAAAATGTATATTTTATATACACTTTAAATAAATGATAAGCAGATTCTCTTTGTTTATTCATTGGCAAAGTAACACGAAAGCATTTTTGCAATTGGTTGTCTGAAGGAATCCCTTTTCTATAGCATGTATTTCTGTTTTACCGGTTTTAATTTTCTCCTTTACAATGCTTCATTTGGAAAAATTTTAACTTTTAATCACAAGACCAGCTTTCAACCTTAACACACAATCTGTGTTTACTTCTGTTCTTCTTGGAGAATTGTGGTGATATTTTGACATAGACAACAAAACTAAATGTGCAAGAGAATAGCTTTTATCCTGACACCCAAGAAATGACCCTTTTAGTCTCAAATTCTAAGAGATCAGTGACTTATAGCAAACCTGTCAGTGAGCTGGTGGAACATTTGTTCTTCTGAGTGTGGATAACTATAGTTTATAGGATGCTCTCCAGTTCAGTCTGTCTCATACATTGCACATTTTGTTTATTCTTACGGATGTCGAGTGTTCTACTGTGGATCTCTTGATGTGTCCTGGGATCATTGATGCAGAATGTGCTGGTAACTCTGATGACAGATATGATGGCTTCATTAGGAACATGTGCTCTACATTAGTTTCTGGATAATATAGTACACGTTTTTAATTTCACCACTATTGTTTTGTTTTGTTTTTGGACTTATTTTGAGATGGAATTTCATTATATAGCTCAACATGGTCTCAAATTCAGAAACCTCCTGCTCCAACCTTCCAAGTTCTGGTACTAAGAACACATGTCAATAACCTTTAACTTTATTTTTATTCTAGTTTTGGAGAAACTTGCTCATCTTTTCCCATAATACTTGTACAATTATTTCCTTAATAATTGTGCAAACCTTTCTATTTCACCATGATTCTCAACATTCCCTGTTTTTTTTTTTTCTTTTTGACAACCATTCTAATTGTAGTGAGGTGATCTCTCTCCCACAGTGAATCAATTTCCATTTCTATGGTGATGAATTTTGATTTTTTTAAAAATTGTCCCTAGTATGTGACCTGCCTCTTGTGTGGCACGTTTATTTGGCTTTTCTGGCCATGTGAAGGTATTTTTTTGTTTGTTTGTTTTATTTTCAGTGAGTTTAGTTTTGTTGCTGAGATTTTGAAATTCACTGTATATAGTGGATTTAAACCTTTTGTTCTAAGCTTAGTTTATGAATGACCTCTCTGTTCTGTAACAGACATTTCTGGGGAAACAATGCATACCCAGGTTACTCAGTCCAGGAAGGAATCCTGGTATAGAACAAAGGGGTATAATGCTCCAATGTAAACTAGGTGTGTGAATATAATTTTACTTATTGAATCACTAAACAGAGTTGGGTATAGTAACAGAGATGATTAGGAAGTAGCTTCATCACTGAGAAGCCCAAGCCAGTGCAGATGAGGACTCATGAAAGCTGCTACACCAGCACTCTTGGCATAACCTGCTGGTAGCTCACTCTGCAGTTTCCAGAACTCAGACATGATATATACTCACTTATAAGTGGATATTAGCCAAATAATACAGGATAACTGCACTACAGTACACAGACATAAAGAAACTAAGTAACAAGGAGAACCCTAGAGAGAATGCTTAATTCTCATTCAGAAGGACAAATAGAATAGACATCTGAAGAAGTTGAAGAGAAGAAAGAGGCAGGGAGCCTACAATATGTGTCCTCTGAAAGACTCCACTCAGCAGGAGACCCAAGCAGATATTGAGGTACACAGCCAAACTTCGGGTGGAGCATAGGGAGTCTTATGGAAGAGATGACTAATAGAGGGACCTGGAGTGGTCAGGAGCTCCACAAGGAGACCAATGGAACCAACCTATCTGGGCTGAGGACAGGGTGCTACAGAGACTGATATATCAACCAAGGACCATGTTGTGGACCTAAACCCACTGCTCTGATGTAATAGATAGGCACCCCAGTCTCTCTGTGGGTCCCATACTCTGTGAGGAGTAGAAACTACTTCTGACATGGACTATGGCCTCCACATGGTGATCATGTCCACCTGGCAGGGTAGCCTTGTCAAGCCACAGAGGAAAAGGATACAGGCATCTACATAGGCTGAGGTCAGATTTTAGAGGGGAGGGCTCCCTCTTCTGAGGACTAGGGAAGGGAGGGAGGGCATATGAGGGAGGAAAGGTGAGATGGTGAGGCTACAAGGGATGGGGTTACAATCAGGTTGTAAAGTGAACAAATTAAAATCTAAAAAAACAATCTACTTAGGATTTTTTCAGTCTTCAATCCAAACAACTGTTTACATTTCTCTACAAAGTTTGAAAGGTTCTTCTAGAATCTTAAAAGACTTTGCTTTCACTGGTATATGATATTTTATTTACTATTTGCATCTCATGAATCACTGTCTCCATTTTGGAAGCGATATTTCAAATCAGAAGAAACCATGCACAACATTATCCCAATCTAGAAGCAGTCCTATTGAGTATGTCCTTTAATATACAGAGGCGGTGTTGTGTGAGCTACTCCAAATATGAAAAGGACATTCAGCTCTTGCACTCAGAGCAGCGTTAGTTATTGGCATAAGACCCATATAAGATCAAAATAATAAACAATAAACATGAAGTCTCCTAAGTGGCAAGCTATTAGAGGTTAATGTCTCCTGGGAAAGGAAGAGAAATTTTTCTTCAAGAATATGGTTTCTGGTACATTGGTCATGCTCCACTTGGATAGCACTCACCCATAACAGAATAAGAATACTAATTTAGCTCATTGGTCTTTTAAAAGGAGAAAGCCTGAAGTTGTGAAGGTAATATTTTGGGGTATGCTAGGATGAGTTAGAGGTGGGCTTTGGACTGAATATTATCGAAATAGACTGATATTTAATAGGAAATGTTCAATTAATAACTAACAAATATTTTAAAGAGTAATGTTTTGACATCACATATGAAATTAATTTATTCATCTTTTTAAATATTATTTTTTACTCTTCATACATACATCTGTAGAGATTTTAACATATTATCTATTGGTTCATGTGTGTGTGTGTGTGTGTGTGTGTGTGTGTGTGTGTGTGTGTGTGT
>CAJRSG010021687.1:68274-92676 GCA_907169655.1 Acomys percivali | reverse complement strand
GAGAGAGAGAGAGAGAGAGAGAGAGAGAGAGAGAGAGAGGGAGAGAGGGAGAGAGAGAGAGAGAGAGAGGGAGAGAGAGAGAGCGACAGACAGAGAGACAGAGACAGAGAGACAGACAGAGACAGGGAGAGACAGACAGACAGAGAGAGACATGAGGTGGTCTAAGCTTTTGAAACCTCAAGCCCACAGTGTCACACCTCCTTCAGCCCACAGTGTCACACCTCCTTCAGCCCACAGTGTCACACCTCCTTCAGCCCAAAGTGTCACACCTCCTTCAGCCCATGGTGTCACACCTCCTTCAGCCTAAAGTGTCACACCTCCTTCAGCCCACAGTGTCACACCTCCTTTAGCCCACAGTGTCACACCTTCTTCAACCCACAGTGTCACACCTCCTTCAGTCCACAGTGTCACACCTCCTTCAGCCCACAGTGTCACACCTCCTTCAGCCCACGGTGTCACACCTCCTTCAGCCCACAGTGTCACACCTCCTTCAGCCCACAGTGTCACACCTCCTTCAGTCCACAGTGTCACACCTCCTTCAGCCCACAGTGTCACACCTCCTTCAGTCCACAGAGTCACACCTCCTTCAACCCACAGAGTCACACCTCCTTCAGCCCACAGTGTCACACCTCCTTCAGCAAGCCGCACCTCCTAATCCTTCCCAAACTGTTCTACTTACTCGGGACTAAGGATTCAAACACGTGGGCCTATGAGGACTCTTTGTGTTCAAGCTGCCATAACTGTGTCATTAAAATATGGGTTTCCAATCATTGTTACACATGAATGGTAATACAGATATATTTTATTCCATTTATATTAGAAGAATCACCTAATTTTAGTTTTCATATAACCTAAATATATCGTATATCAATTTTTATGTAAATAACATTTACAGGGTTTAGTCCTTTTTATTAATCTGTTATTTTTCAAGGACATTCACCCTTTCCATGAAATATAAAGTTTAAACTTTAGCACTCAGTCTTTGAGAAATAAATATGATACAAAATATTTTCCTCATATGACTATTTCTTCCAAAGTGATGATATTTAAAATAGAAACTTTATAATTTATATTAATTTTGTAGCTATGCCTTAATTTTCAAATTTATTTTAATTCATGGAAATTTTACTACCAGATATTTAGGTTATTCACTCATTCATATGATCAATGCAATATAAATATTGAAATATGGTCTGCAATTTTTCTGGGTAATTTTTAGTTTTATTTGTATGAATTACTATGCATAATGCTTTTAGATATTTTGATAACCAATTATTCTGGAAATGAAATTTTTTGCCCATTAACATCCAGGTGCTAACTAGAAATCATAAAATGAGTCTAACATTTTCCTTACTGAAACATAAATTTTTCTATGCTCTTTAACACTCAGTGTCTAATAACTGCCTTATATAAGAGGAAGTAGATACTTAAATCAAAGTTAATTTTTATTTTAAGTCATGTCAGCCAATCCTTGATCATTTTCTAAGGTGTTTGTGTCATTTTTCTACCAAGGATATATATGCATCAATTTGATGCTAGCCTCTCAACACAAGATGATTATCCAGTTCAATGTTCTCTAAACATACCACTTGTGGGAAGCAAAGGATGATTACAAAATGTAAAGACACTCCCTTGTGTTTGAATAATGTGGTTTATTGGCTAGCCTCTATTAACAATGACAACATTTCTGTGAACATTAGAGCCAGAAGCTCACTGTGGTATATACAACAAAACCAGAAAAGTTTTCTGAATTAATTACCATCATTATTTCAGAAACTATGGTCTCCATACAATATAGCCTGCTATGCTTTCTAACATTATATAATAATAATAATTATATAATATATAATAGTCATTATCATCATCATTACTATTAATATGGGTTTCAAATAAATATTGTGTATCCAAAATATTTTGCGCTCTCTCCAAACACTAAACATGCATGGTTTCATCTACTGAGTTGGATTTGTCATTCTAGGCATCATAAGAATCTAGAGAATGCGTGTAAATATGTACCAAAGGAGGCTAGAAACAGCCACTGTTCCACTTGCACACTTGTGTGGAAGACACTTTAGGATGGTTCAGTGAAGTGGAACCTTTGTGCCCACTAATTTCTGAAAAGCCTCCTTCACATCTTTGTTTCTCAGGCTGTAGATCAGAGGGTTCAACATGGGGTTGACGACTGTGTAAAAGACAGAAGCCACTTTGACCACCTGCCGAGAGTTTTTGGAGTTAGGTACACAGTACAGGGAAAGTATGGTACCATGAAATATGGTGATGGCAGTCAGGTGGGAGGCACAGGTAGAGAAGGCTTTGTGACGTCCGCTAGCAGATTTGATTTTCAGTACCGTCACAAAAATGAACACGTAAGAAGTGAGAATGATCAGTAGTGTACTCACTTCATTAAAGGTTGCAAAACAAAAGAGTAGCAGGCTGGGGATGTGTATATCAGAACTAGAGACAGCAATGAGGGCAGTATATTCACAGAAAAAGTGGTTGATCACATTAAATCCTGAAAACGTCAGCTGGAGAGCAAAGCAGAGGAGAATCAAGGTGGCAAATGTGCCCCACATATACGATCCCATCACAAGCAGGATGCACAGCCTCTGTGACATGGCCACAGTATACAGCAAGGGATTACAGATGGCCACAAAGCGATCATAGGCCATCACTGCTAGCAAGTAAGACTCAGTCACCACTGCCACGCAGGACAGGAAGTACTGTAACATGCAGCTGAAGTAGAGAATAGTTTTATCAGCCAGGACCAAATTCTCAAGCAGCTTGGGTGTGATGATGGTTGAGTAGCAGAAGTCAACAAAGGAGAGGTGGCTAAGGAAGTAGTACATGGGAGTATGGAACTTGGGGTCGATTTTGATGAGCACTATCATCCCAAGGTTTCCCACTACAGTAATGATATACATGAAAAGAAAGATCAGGAAAAGTGGTATCTGAAGCTCAGGGTAGTCCGTGAAGCCCAAGAGGGCAAAGATAATCTCCACACTCACATTTCCTTCTGTTGGCACCATAACTCCTGTCAGTGGACAATTGATGCTGAAGAGTCTCCTGTTTAATACAAAATTATACAAGACATACGAAATATTTCTCAAAGAACAATATGAAATGACGTTCTAGTTTGATTATTTGCACAAATATGATCAATGAGATTTTATTTTATCCCAAGAAATAAAATTAGAGAAATCTAGGAGAAAAGATGTAACAGTACCATTTGGCCATGTTTTATATTACAATATCACTGAGGCCTAGGCAGACTCAGAAGGTTAGTGCTTTCTTTGTTAGTTGGTTGCTGAAGGCTGAGACACAACAAAAACAAACAAACAAACAAAAATATCTATATGTATTCACTTCTCTCCTGAATATTATTGTGTCTGTATTAATGATTTAACATAGAAAGAAAAATCAAAGAGATCTTAGTTACAATGTCAGCAAAACAATATTTTCACAGTAGCAAAAGAAAGCTGAAACTTACTTGCTACAAAGAGAGTCACCATGCTCCTGGTGCTGTGTACGGAGAAGAGCAGGAAGGGAAGATCTCTTATGTTTACTTGATATCCCTAGGGACTCAAACTCTAGAGAAAATCCAAGACAGGCCTCGGAGCAGCTAATTAAGATGAATACCAGATATCATCTTGAGGAATCTTTAATAATGAGACTTTCCTTAAAATGACAAAGACGATGCTGTGCTATGAAGCTGACTCTCAGGCACTATTAGTACATAATGAAGACATCCTCTGTCACTGGCATTATCATAACACCCAAACACTGGCTCATCTACTGATAAGCTCAGTGGACCTCTTTAGATTTTAGAAAAATTATAAAGAAATTTAAGGCAATAATTTATCTTGGTTTTGGAAAGCAATCCAACAAGTTGTGAGTTATGTGTAGGACACAAAGCAAAAGAAAATTCTCTGACATTTCCAGTGTACCAAGCATGCCATAGTTTTATTTGATCCTTATAACCCAGCATTCATGACATTTTCAAAGAAACATTTGGTAGGATAAAGGTTGTTTGAACATGCATAGACCACACAACGGTTTATTGAATAGATCTTCAGAACTTTCAAGGAATACAACAAAATTCTTTGAAGATAACTTCTTTTTTCTTCTTCTTCTTTGGTTTTTTGAAACAGCAGGGTTTCTCTGCGTAGCCCTGGATGTCCTTGACTTGCTTTGTAGACTTTGCTGGCCACCTCAAACTCATAGAGATCCACCAGCCTATGCCTCCCAAGTGATGGGAATAAAGGCATGCACCACCATGCTGGGCAACTTTTAATTTTTTTCATTCAAGCTTCTTTCCTTTTTATTAAAATAGCTTTTCCCCTCACACAATGTATCCGAACTATGGCTCTATTTTCATCTACTATTCCCAGTTCCTCTTCATCTCCCCTTCCATCTGTATCTGCCCCCTCTCTTTCTTTCATTAGAAATCAAACACATTTATAAAGGATAAAATTAAAATATAAGATGAAACAGTGAAATAGTATAACCCGAATAAAGGAAAAGAACTCAAGAAAAGACACAAGAAATAGATAAAGATACAGAGTTCCACTCATTCACACACTCATGAATCCCACAACAACATTAAACTAGAAACCATAATATATATGCAAAGAGCTTGTAAGTTTTCTAAAAAGAGAAAGATAATGTAAAATAAAAAAATAAGTTTTTAAAAATGTTCACATGACAATTTGAGATAAGGAACTTCCAAGGATGTCTTTAAATGTGCTTTCTGTTAAGCATCTGCTACTGGGCACGTGACCTTCATTCAAAAGTACTTTACTTCACTAATGAGTCTCCATTGGAGAAAATGAAATTTTCTTTTACAAGTGGTTATCAATTTGAGATAGCTTCTATGTTTGCGATGAGGGCATTCCCCCTTCTCTTTCCTCCCTCCAGACCTTCCTATATGTCCTTTTGCTGTCTTTCAAGTTCAAAGCCTCTTTTTCTTTTTTTCACTTTTTTATTATTTATTAATTCATTCATATTACATCCCAATTGTTATCCCATCTCTTGTATGCTCCCATTCCTCCCTCCCTCCCGCTTTCACTCTATTCCCCTCCCCTATGACTGTGACTGAGGGGGACCTCTTCACTCTATATGATTATAGGATATCAAGTCTCTTCTTGGTAGCCTGCTATCCTTTCCCTGAGTGCCACCGGGCCTCCCAATCAAGGGGACGTGGTCAAATATGGGGCACCAGAGTTCATGTGAAAGTCAGTCCCCAGTCTTCACTCAACTGTGGAGAATGTCCTGTCCACTGGCTAGATCTGGGTAGGGATTTGAAGTTTGCTGCAAGTATTGTGCTTGGTTGGTGCCACAGATTGAGCAGAACCCCTAGTCCCAGATCTGCCCATCATAATATTCTTCTTGTAGGTTTCTGGGACCCTCTGGATCCTTCTGTTTCCCCATTCTCCCATACTTCTCTCACCTAACCCTGTGGTACATTTACCTTATATAATACTACTCAGCTATTAAAACAAGTAATTCCCAAAACTTGTGGGAAAAAAATGGATTGAACTAGAAATGATCATAATGACTGAGTTAACCGAGAAGCAGAAAGACTCAAATGGTATATACTCATAACAGAACACTAGACCAAGGGACATGTCCCATGAAAATCTTCACCTACCAGGAAAGTGGGATAGATGTGAGGACATCCTGTTGGATCTCAAAGCCTCTTTTTTATTACTTGATGTTTATGCATATTTGTATAAGTTCAAACCTGAGTTCATAAACACTACCTGCTCAAGTAACTACCTGTTACTGTATGTATGAGGGTTGCAAGTTGAGCTGCTACTTAGTGTCAATTACTCAGTTTTAGAAGTGTGTACTAAAATGTCAGAGACTGCACAGACATTTGATATTGAAGAACACAGCACTTAACCAGCGTATTCTCTGCCACCTTAGCATCATCTTTCTCTGACAAGGGAAATGTGATGATTCAGATGAGGAGGTACCTAGGTAACCTAGAGCCATTAATCTCCTTCTTTAAATACTAATCAAAAAATATAAAAGCCAGTGAGATTCAAAGGTCAGGTGTGTGTGTGTGTGTGTGTGTGTGTGTGTGTGTGTGTGTGTATGTGTGTTTCTTGAGAAGACATTGTGTCAGCTAATTCATCCTGCAAGATGAGAATCAATGGGAGCTTTGGCTCTGTTGTCAACATATTTGTTGTAGAAAGTAAGAGAGTCTAAGTGAAACCAGCAAGATAGCAAAGAATACACAGATTGGGAAAGAGTTTTAGGTAATTTCTTATCGAATAGTTAAAATAAATATGTTCAAATTAAATTATGAAAAATCTCTTTGTAGAATGAATTGCAATGTGCATAATTAATGTAAATTCAGACCCATATACTTTGAGATGAGTTTGTGGCAACAGATGTAAACACTTGAAGTGAGCAGCATATGCATATTTATGTGTGCATGGACATCATAGATCCAATACATAATAATGGAAACCACTTGGCATTACTAAATTACAGGTAACTAAGATACGATGTTTCAAAATTCAGATAAAAAATGTCTTTTCTCACTTTAATTTGATATGTTAATCTAAATATACAAATATATATTTGCTGTGCTGTAAGTATAGGATTATGGTTAATATGCTTCAACATTTTAATGACATATAGGTCTGGTAACAGAAATCATGTGTAAAATGTAGTCAGTTCTACAATATATTATTTTTTGACCCATTAAATAATATCAGTTAACATGTAAAGCAATTGTTACATATTGTAGCCATCTACAATTAACAGGCCACTATTTTAATTTTTTATTATATGGTATGGGCTGGTTCCTAAATAAACCAGTGCTTTTATTATTATTATTATTATTTTATTATTTTTATTATTAAAGTATTTTACAACAAAATTAGGCATAAATTCAGGGAGCACATAACAATGCTCTTTTTTTTTCTTATTTAGTTTTTAATCACAATCTTAAACTTAACACTGCAATCCATCTAGACTTGGAGGAGAATGAGGAAAATATGGAACCCAAAGAACTTCAGTGAGAGTAGAGATTACAAGGTACTACAAGATGAAGTGGGAGTGCTCTCCTGAGCTACAGAAGGAGTGGTCTGGTGTATAAGATGCCTTCATGTTGAAAAAAATGAGAGTTGTCCACAGTTGGAAATAGTAAGCTTCTTGCTGGTCTTGCCATTCCTGGACCCAAAGCGCTCCATGGTTTCCATGATGCTCATGACTTCTTTCACCTTCCCAAAGACCACATGCCTGCTACACAGCCACTCAGTCTTGGGCAGTGTAGACCAAAACTGGGAACCATTTGTGTTTGGTCCAGTGTTTGCTGTGAACAAGATGCCAGGACCTGTATGCTTCAGGATAAAGTTCTCATCCTCAAATCTCTCCCCATAGATGGACCTGCCATCAGTGCCATTATGTCATGTGAAGCCACCACCCTGGCACAAGAATCCTGGAATAATTCTGTGAAAGGAGGAACCCTAATATCCAAATCCTTTCTTTCCAGTGCTCAGAGTACAAAAGGTTCCAGATGTCTCTGGAACATGGTCTCCAAACAGCTTGAAGGAGATGCGAACCAAAGGTTCACCATCTGCCAAGATGTCAAAGAACATGGTGGGGGTTGACCATGGCTGCATCAAGCAGTGACAGGGCACAGAGGCATCTACAAAGCTAACAGTGCTCTTTTATCTATTTTCTTTCTAAGTATAGTGCTGTTTTCATGAACTATAATAACCTGAAAAGAGAAGTAAAGTTTCAGTGATTACAAAAATACTTAAAGTAGCACTTAGTAAAGTTACCTTAGAAGAATGAGGTTGTTGAATACAACTTTGGTGAGCCCATGATGAACCTACACATCACTGATAAGCTAAATCCATTTATTATGAAAATTCTCATATGAAATTTTAGTTTAGATTATAAAACAACTAAAATAATAGCCAAATATTGCAATGGATTTTTCAAGATTTGAATATTTTCAGTCAAATCTTTCTCTGATTCATCACTTTGTCACAAATTAGATGGCATTGTTTGGATTAAAGGAGTGTACTAAAGGCATATCTATATTCCATACAAGGGATTAAAGGTGTGTGGTGTGTGTGCATTCCAGCGAGATCATACTCCTAGAAGTTCTTTGACTAATATCAGAGCATCCATGTTCTTGGATAAAAGTTTCTCTATACCTCAAACTCATCGTTTCTAAGCTGCACACTCTTTCTCTACAATACTCTCATAGTAACAGTCAAAAACCTAAGTGAACCAACCTTCCACCTAGTCCAAGAACTTCACTCTATAAGTGTCCTAAATCTTAAAGATGCTTCGTTCTCAATAATCCTGGATGTCCACCCCCAAAATCTTCTTGCCTACACATATATGGATCAGGACACTCAACAGTGCTAACAGCTGACCTGAACTGACCTGAACTCTCCTTCCCCAGGTGTTCAGAGTTAGTCCTCAACCTTTTGGCCAGAAACTTGCTAAAGACTTGGCCTGTGTTCTCCCTTTATTCCTCCTGCATGCTTTCGTATACGGATAACCTTCTCCTTCCCTTTCTGACAGCCATTCTGAAACCTCCTAACTCCTCAATTTCCTCAACTCACAGATCCCTAAGTACTCACTTTTGATACAATCCCTACACCAAATCACTTCTGGAGCTCCTCCATCCTTCAATTCACAAACAATCCCCTAAACGTAAAATACTCTCCTTTCCCCTCCGGCCCTCTGCCTCCCAGATCTATACCAACTTTTACATCTTTACAGTTCCAAAACATATGAAAATATCCCAAGACTAACATTTGTCCCTGTCACCTATCTCTCCAAAACACCATCCAAAGCTGGCCTCCTTGTCTACACATCTTACACAGAACCTCTGCTCAACTCTAAATCTAGTAAATAAATTCTGGGATCCCATTTCATAATCTACCCCTATCAAAATCTCCCTCAACTCCTAACTTACAAAGTATTCCATCCTCCCTGCCACTGTCTCAGACTATTTCTCCAAACTTTTCTTATAAAAGAGCTCATCACTCACATTCCTTACCTGTCCCTCCTCAATACCTCCACACTTTTTCCTTTGCCTCAACAGTCCCGAGATCCTCTACACTCCTGTCTCAAAGACCTTCTTGCTCCATCCCTATCATAATCAATAGGGCCCTCCAACCACTCCTGACTACATTTGGCACAAACAGCTTCATTCTGTCCAATGAACACATCAGATTGACTCTCTCTATAATAACTATACATCCTCACCCTCTGGTTACTGTTACCTCATGATCACCTGTTCCTCACAAACCTCATCTTTCTTCTTATAATCCTATTTTTCCTCTGCCCAATAATTGTTGGACATCCACTGACAACTATGTCTCATAAATTTATTATCTTTTCAAACATCCTCAAACAAAAACCACCTAAAAGATTTCTACACACTTCTATCACACACACACACACACACACACAAACACACACACATTTTCACAACCATGGTCTTATTTGGGTCAAGGTCATCCAACAAACTCTATCCTTACCTTCACCGTTACCTCCTTCGACGTCTCTCACTTTCTTTGTGCCTCTCTTCAACACCCTCCATTAGCCATCATCTCTCTCCGTGTTGATACCACAGTTGCCGGTGCCCCTCCACCACTACTGAGCACTCATCCTCTTGAGAATCCAAGCCTCACTTTGAGAAACAAAGCCAGGCTCTCTTGGCATTTCTACACCAACCACAAAAATCAGTTACAAAACATTCCTCTCACCAATTTCCAAGAGCCTCCATGACCCTCCATGTTTCTAAATCATCTCAATTTCACAACCCACCTGAGCATCCCAGGAAAGACTATGTGGATGCAACCAAAGCCTCTCAAGTTGTATTCTCCCCAACAGAGTCAAACCCTGCTTTCAAATAACATTTGTTCTCCAATTGACCTTACAGACTCCTCTCAAGAACTCTTAAATAGATTTCACGTGAGTTTGCCTGAGTTTTCCTGCCTCTTGCCTATTCCTAAGGATGTGATCTTTCCTCCTTTCTCCAAGCTCTCCAGATCGCCATGGTCCACTCTCCCTTTCCCTGATCTTGGGACTGTTCTTCCAAACTATCATGAAAATGAACCTAAAAGTTTAAAGTGTTCATCTAACATAAAATTTTTCTAAACTCTTTAACTTTACCTATGTAACTAGTTTTTTTTTTTTTTTTATGAACTTTGAATCTATTTGGATGTATACAGAATTTCTTTAGACTATTTTCAGTTGCTGTGTGGTGACTAAATAGTGATGTGTTTGTATATTCAGACACACATAATATTTTGTACCAATACAAATATTTCACAAACTAACAGTACTTACAGAATCTAATTTTTTAGGTACCAGGTTGGTATGTCTAGGAGCCAAAATTTATACACTATCCTTCTCCTATAAAGAGAAGGAAAGACGTCTGTAGTCATAAGAATTTTCTCTTTTTTCATTTTTCATGTGTGTATGTGTGTGTATGTGTGTGTGTGTGTGTGTAGTAATATGTGGAAATACAATTTGATGTTAGGAATCATCCGCAGTTGCTCTTAGACTTCATTTATTGATTACAGAGGGGTTTACAGCCAAAACCTGAGCTCAAAAACATGGCATGCTGTGACCAAAGACGATACCAAAGACTCATAAGATGTCCACGCCGGCAGGCATCTATTGTGGAGTCTTCATTTATGGCTCCAAAGGGCCGTGCAGTGGTGAATAGAAGCCTGAAGAACCATGGATAACCTGTAAAAACTCCAGAACAGCCAAGATAAAAAAGGCAAATGTAATGGGAATATTCATTTTAAAAGTAGACTCACAAAATTGGAAAGAAAACTGAAGGAACAAAGAAGCCACAGGTGGCAAATCTGCACCCTTTACCACTGGATCTTGGCCAATAGACTTCAAACTTAAAGGTCAGCAGGCTGGAGGCCCTGCAGGAAAACCACTCCAATACTGAATAGAAAGGGCCCTAGGCCTGACAGCCAGCTACCAGCGTAGAGCCACCACAGGCTGGGGCTCATGCGGACTACATTGCCAGAAGACAGAAAGCCCAGGGTAGCTCTCCACGGCCTAAAAGCACAGTAGTAGTGCCTGGCAGCCTGTACCAGAGACAGGGTGATATACAGCTTCCTGGAACTCCTGAGAAACATGTCATTACTGAATAGGGCCAGCCCCATCATGAAGCTACCACAGCTGCAACCTGTGCTGCTTGCCCTGCTGCGAGACCACGAGTGCAGGCCAGCAGCACTGCCCATGCCTCCAAACACAAGGGCCAATACTGGCAAGCCTGCCTGAAGGCACACTGATGTCCACGGTCCTGGCTACTATTGAGTGCCAGGTTTGTGTGGTCTCACTGCAGCAGGGGGCAGTTTTGATGTCCATAGCCAGTTACCACCAGAGGACATTTAGATTTCCAAAGTCTGTCCTGCCCACAGAGACCATTTTAAGTTCTATAGCACGTGCTAAAGTTGGAGACCATGTGAAAGTCCATATTTCATGTCCCTGATGATAGTAAAAGTGAAGAAAGCTACTTTTGAAGACTCACAGTTGAAAAAGAGGGTCATAGAAAGCCTATCTGACAACCCCTACCCCATCCTTCCAAAAAGTAATAGCCTAGACAGAAAGCCATTAGAATTTTTTTTAATTTATGATAAAGATATTGAAGTGTAGCTCTCCACAACTGATGGTTTCTTGTGTGTGCTTTAGTCATGAGGTACAACAGAAGAAAGAGACTCCTGGATGAAATCAGGCTTAGCAGCCACAGGGGGAAATAGTCTCTCTGGACTGAACCCCGAACAGCTTTGCAGAAACATGTTTATTGATAGTTACACAGGAGTTATTTTTAAGTAAAACAAGTTCTCATACAAAAACACATATCTAGTTTGTGTGTTTGTAAAGGAACACCTCCCCTTGCAATCCTAGCTCTTATTGTGCTACGGTTTGCAGTACTCAGTAATGCAAGATGATCGTGGTTTGCCAGGACTTTCTTACAACTAAATATTTTAACAAAATATATTTATTTACTATTTATTCAAGACAAGGACTTGGATGAAAGTAGATCTTTTGCAAAAATAATTCTGGAAATGTTTTGGACAATTAACTAGGAAGGACAAGGTTAATGAACAAACGGGCTTTTGTTGACAACTGGTACATATCGTGGTGACAGCTTTAGAAAAAGATAATGGAAACAAGTAGAAAATTCCCCCCAAAAATTAGTGAGAAATGATTAGTATGTATGTACCCGCTACTGCTGATTACTTCCTGAGAGAGAATCCCCTTATTAACAATAAAGATATGTAATGTCCAGAGTAGTATATAATACATGGAACAACTTCTGAATATATGATCCCATATTTGAAGAAAATGTAATAAGTATCAAAGAAATATATAACGTTCATTAAAAATGAGGAAATATTGGGTGTAAGTTGCGTGAAAGTGTGCATGTATGTGTGTGATTATTCTCAGTGAGAAGACAGTTTTATGATTAATTTTATGGTGTTCAGCACTGATTTCTTGCTTGAAAGTCTGTAAATAAAGTATTCTGACTCACAGTCGGGGGTGTGGTCCCTGAGCAAACTTCCCCAGAGCTGCAAAGCAGGAAAAAGCAGAGAAGCAAGGACAACACCCACACTGTGAGTCAGACTTTAAATACTTATCTGGAAGAAGTCAGCTAGACAGGGGTGTGGGTCATCTTGCCTTATGCCTAGGGCCTACAAGGATGCTTATCAGCCACTCTCCTGCAGGATCTTCAGTCTCAGCAGAAAGGCACCTCTACTACATTTCTCTCTTTCTCTCTCTTTTCTCTCTCTTCTCTGTCTGTCTCTGTCTTTGTCTTCTCTCTCTCTCTATATATATATATATACATATATAGATATAGATAGATAGATAGATAGATATAGATATAGATATTGATATATAGATATGTACATCCTCTCTCTCAAATTTTTTTTTTACTTTGTGCATAATTTTCCTTCCTTATTATAATTTATTCAGATTACATCTGGATTTTATCACCTTAGCTCTTTTGTCCTATTCCCCTCCCCTAGACCACTGACAGAAGAGGACCTCCTCCCCTTCCATAAGACCACAGTCTATCAGATCTTATCTGGATAGGTTGCCTCTGTGTGCAGGTGTGTCTCTTAAGCAGGGAGCCAGGTCTGGCCTTGGAAAATGCAAAAGCCAAAAAGCAAAGGAACTAAAGCCTAGCAACTTCAGTGGTAGTCAAAAGCCGAAAGAATAAAAAGGGAACAAAAGGCAGGACAGAAAGGAAGGTCAGGGGATCTGAAGCTCAAGAGGGAACGGGCAGAAGAGAGGTCAAGAGGCTCAAGAGATGACCAGAAAAGGTGACCACCCTGGAGTTTTTAAGAAAATGGGGAAGTCCCAAGATATGGCTTCTGTTTATATAAGTATCCTGAGAGCCTTACCGCTGGAAGAGGAACAGCCCCTTGGTAATTGGAGGTGGCTTTAAGTTGTTGTTTGGTTTGGTTTGGTTTGTTTTTTAATCAGAGCAGAACCAGATCTGTGACACTTCCCACCAAATGGGATCTAGGGGCATCCTGAGATCAGAACAGAGGCCTTCCCCTTCTCTGAGCACAGATAGACTGGCTTTCTGGAGGAATTGGACTTCAGACCTTGGTCCAGCAATACCCTGCAGAGGGGAAACTGCGTAGCTTGCAATGTCCAGCACTATGAGTTCAAGGTACGATTATCATGTAGAAACGAGGAAAAAAATTTTATGGAAGTTTCTGCTGTCACTATACAGGAGGCACAAATGAAGACATCTTTCAGTACAAATTCTAAGCATGCATGTAATGCACTTTGATCAAATCCACACATATTCCCCTCCATTCCTATTTCTCCCATTAACGCTCCATGCCACTTTGCCTTCACAACTTCATATGCAGTTTTATTGCATTTTAGTGAAATTCTCTATGTTGGATTTAATTTAAAAAAACTCTTTAATTCAATATACTTTGATCATACCCCTTCCCAACTCCTTCTACACCCATCACATACACCTATCCCCTGAGTCCATTTGGTTATGTATGTATATTCATGGGTATAGGGCCATCTACTGGAGCATGCATAGCCCCTCAGGCAGTGCATCCCTAAAGAATACTGACTTTTCATGGTCAGCAGTCATCTACCACCTTTGAAATTAAAGCTGAAAAATTAGGTAAAATGGTCAGCTGGGGCACTCCCACCCCACCGCACATACAAAGCATGCCTTCCTCATGAAGAAGTGACAGGGCAGCAGAGACATCGAAGGATGGCAGACAGCTCCTCGTCAGCATGATTTCTGATTAAAAGATCCAAAGCATCTTCCCAAGACTAAAATCCATCTTCCATTCAGCTTTTATCTTTCCTAGAATACATACCTGGAGAGACACAACAACCTTGTGGCTCAAGGTGTAACATTCACTAACTGGAAATATGTTCTACATCTTGCATGATTGTAAATATACTTATTTTTATTTATATTTTTCATGCAATGCATTTTGAATTTTGGGAATGGTTAAGACAAACTTTAATTTATAATAGCAACATAGCTTTTTTAGAGTCTTGATATTAATACCAATATACTTGGTATGTTTTAAAGTCATAGAATTATTGATTTTTTTTCAGATAGTCTATTGTCTCCATTAGCAATGTTGCTTCTGTACATTCTAAAACTTAGACTTCTATTGGTTATTTTTAAACATCTGTGAAGGGAAAATATAATGCTAACCATCACAGGAAAATTCATATTTAAAAATATCTGTCTGTGTTCATAGTTTCTTTAGATTTTATGTTCTAATACATTTATTTATTTTCAGACGTTTAATGATTTTTTTAAAGGTCCTATGTAGTTTCTTTCAGATTATACTTTCAGACATCTCAATAAATTTAAGGGGTTTTGGTTTCTATCTATATAAATATCACTCTACCACTCAGAATGAAAAAATCTCAGAGGTTCAATCTAATATTCTCAATATACTATTAACCTTCCTAAACAAGAATCATGACTAAGAATTAGACTATCTATGCTAAGAAAATTCATCCAAGCCCAAATTTAGTTAATTCAGAAAATGAAGGTTGCTTTCTGTATTTCTGATAACATGTAGTTAATGAATCAGCCATAATAACATCAAATCCCTCCCATCTTAAAATATGTATAAGGGTTACAAGAGATTCAGAAACTCAGTACTTATCCATTATGAATTGTGGGTTTTTGATTGATTGATTTGATGATTGATTGAGCACATGACTTTACATACATGGACAGTTTGTAAAACAAGTATGAAAATTTATTACAAATCATTTATAAATTATCCAGATATATTTCTAATTTACCAATTACCTTGTGCCTCAAGGTACAAGAATTCAGGAGATTTACTTTTAGTTCTTCCTTAACTGTACATAACGTTTTTGAGCCAGATATGTATTATACATTAGCCTTTGCACAAATCATGCACCAATAAATACACTAAGAAAAAAAGCAATTTGTAAGTAATATCACAATTATAATTTTGTTAAAATGGTCACAGAATTATCTACAGTTAATTAAACAAAGTACTGGGGGAAAATACACATTGGGACTTCATGAATAAACCTAAGAGCTTATATTCTAGAGTACTTTCATTGTCAATTGTTTTTGAGATTATAATATAGTTACAACACCTGTCTCTTAATAATTTTAACTCATACTTTCTTTTTTCTTTTTTATACTTTATTAATTTATTCATATTACATCTCAATGTTATCCCATCCCTTGTATCCTCCCATTCCTCTCTCCCTCCTGCTTTCCCCCTACTCCCCTCCTCTATGACTGTGACAGAGTGGGACGTCCTATACTTTCATCGTTTTCTCTCTTCACTGCTGGTTGTCTTTACTTTCTTATTTCTTATCACTACCTGGCACTTTCTGCACATTCTTTCACAATTTCAGGTCATGTTCATTGTAAAATCAATCAACAATAGTGAAAAGGATATTTTGACATTTCTGTCTTTATTTCAACTATTTTCAGGAAACACTTTTTTAGTCCATGAGATTATATTACAATTACACTTCATGTGTATTTCAACTTTATTTATTCTGAAATTCTTAAATCTCATGGAAACAAAAGTTATATTTAACATTTCATTCACACCTTTAGAATATGTACTATAACAATGAGGATACCGTTTTAGTTCTTGAAATGAGTCTAAGATCAATAGAAACAGTTTAGAAGGTGAAATGTGTGATCAATAGTTTGGCTCAGCATAACAACACCCTGTTCCTCAATTCATTTTTTTTCACAAAACACTTTTAAATTCCCCAATGGATTTGGGTATCAGACTTTGTATTTCTTCTGAGTTATAAAATGTTAACAGTTGAATCATAATCTGTGAGTTAACAGATCAGTTCTGACTCTTTTTTCAACAGACAAATAGCTTAAATGCATATAGTTTTGAAGACTAAAATTTACTATTTTAGGAGCCTAGACTTGAAACCCTAGTCATTCAGTAAAATCACAACTGCAAACAGATGGCTTATAGTGATAGCTAGTTAATTATAGAGTATAACAAGCAATTGGTAAACAATTGCTCATTGTTTACATATAAATAGCCAATGCCTGCATCTAATGCATGTATTAATTCAACATCAATATATTCATGATTATATTGAAGAATTATGGGGAAATGATTACAACATGATTTCTACAAAGAAAATAAACTTAAAAAAAATCTCACCCAGGGTTTATATAAATAACATTAAATAATGACCACCAGATGACTACACTTTGACAAGACAGACTAGGAGATTAGAATATACTTTACTGTGGCTATTTTCTAACAGCAAAGAAAATGTTTAATTTATGAAGCTACAATAAAATGAATTATATTATACTCTATATCATGAAAGTAGTAGTCATATATACATATGTACACATACATATGTATGTATATATATTTTTTTCCTTTGGTAAACTTTTTGTTATCACTGTGGTTTACTTAGAATTAAATATATTTTTGGTTAACTATTTCATTTTTTTGCCCAAACATCTATGTACTGATATATATTAAAGTACAGTTAGTAATTATAAAACATACATTTGAAAAGATTTTAAAATTCCACGTTAATATACTAAATTCTGAGAAGGATACCATATTTTTTCTCCACTTCTTATAGTTAATTATTAAAGTATACTAATACTTAATTACTATAGGTATACATAAATTGTCTAATTTCTCAATTAATATCATTCTATTATTGAAAGAATAGCTACAAATTGTCAGTGAAATATATAAAATATACTTATGAAAATAATTATATTGAATGAAAAATACATTTTAGGTAGACTAACTTTCTGACAGTCTCTTTAACATCTTTATTTCTGAGGCTGTAGATGAGGGGATTCAGCATAGGGATGACCATGCTGTGGAACACGGTGGCTACTTTCACGAGAAACAGTGAGCTTTTAGATTTGAGAATGCCGTAAAGTAGAAGGACAATCCCATGACAGACACCAATAGCCATGAGGTGTGAGGCACATGTAGAAAATGCCTTTCGGAAGGCCCCCTTGGTGGGAATCTTGATGACTGTGACAACTATGAAAACATAGGAGGTGATGATGATCACCAGGCAACAAGCCTCATTAAACATAGAAATGACTAGACATGCCATTTGGCTGAAGGAGGTGTCTGAGCAGGATACAGAAAGGAGGGCAGAGTACTCACAGCAAAAGTGATTGATGACATTTGGTCCACAGTAAGATAGCTGCAAAAGAATATATGTGAGAGTTGAGGAAAACATTATAGCCCATAGGTAAGTAATTACTACCAGGATTGAACAGAGCTGATGAGACATAGCAACAGTGTAAAGCAGGGGATTACACACAGCCACAAACCTGTCATATGCCATCACTGCTAGCATGAACATTTCTGTAATCACAAATGTACACCCAAGAAAGTACTGTGCCATACACCCTTCAAAGGAGATTGTTTTGTCTTCTACAAGCAAGAGGCCTAACAACTTTGGTGCAATTACAGACGTGTAGCAAAAATCAACAAAGGATAAGTGACTGAGAAAAAAGTACATAGGAGTGTGGAGTTTGGGATTAATCCTGATGATAAAAATCATACCAAGGTTTTCCAATACAGTAACTGTGTACATGATCAAGAATCCCAGGAAGAGGGGCACCTGGAAGTGTGGAAATTCTGAAAAGGCCAACAAGATAAAAGAAGACACCTTGCTTAGGTTTCCTTCATTCCACCTTTGACTTCTGTTGAAGGAGATTTCAGAGTCCATACTGAGCAGCAATGTGCAGCAGAGAAATGGGTGTGATGGACTGCAGGCAGAGCTCCAAGATGACCCCGTGGGATGTCATGCATCAAATATGTATTGATGACTTCTCTTTGATATATTTAGGCTTTATCTCAATCACTGTCTACTTTCTATTTGAACATGTCTTGTATTTTTTAACTGAATGTTTCATGCCTCTCATCTGTAAATAAAAGAACTCCAATCATTAAAATTATAAGTGATTTACCTATAAACAACAAGACATCCTGAAAGGTTCAATAATAGCACATATTTACCATATAAGTAACAAACAGGCATGAAATTTGAATTAAGGCTCATTCAATAGCAGGAAATTCATGCTTAGTATGGTAAATTTATCTTGTTGACTATGGATGATGAATCCTAGAAGAGATTACACTAACACCAATTCACTAAGACAGTGTGATTTCTAATTGCATTCTAAATAATTATCCATATTCCTACAGGAAAAGATAGTTCTCACCCTCAGCAAAGATGCTTCTTTTTACAGCAGTTGGAGATCATTACAGAAAGCCCAAAGTGGTCAAAATGCAGAAATAACTACTGTGGGTTGCCTATTTAATACATTGAAAATGCAATCTCTGTATCTAAGCCTAAAGCAGTGGTTCTCAACCTTCCTAATTTAATACAATTCCCTCATGTTGTAATGACCTCACCTATAAAATTGTTTTATTGCTACTTCATAACTGTAATTTTCTATGATTATGAACCATAATATAAATGTCTGATATACAAAGTATCTGATATATGACCCCCAAAGGGGTCATGACAAACAGTTTGAGAACCACTGGTAAGGGAACATGACAGATGGTATGTGTGTGATGGGGGAGAAATTTGTTAGAGTCAGAGGGTCAGAACTATAAATCTTCTGTTTACAAGACCCTTTTATATGTGGTAAAGGAGCTGTAACCATGGAATCCAGCAAAGTCTAAAGTATGACAACACCAGTTGACGTGCCAACTTGGATGGAGGAGTGAAATTCTCAGAAGACTTTACTCCTGGAGGAAGAGTCACTAACAATTAAAAGTTGCTGAGAGAGAAAGAATCAGTCTTCTCTAGGGACATGGCCCCTGCTAGGCTAACCAATCCCAAGAGGTCAGTCATAAATAAGTTTGAAGATCACTAAATGATCTCAGCAGATTACATTTATAAACTTGTATAAATGTATATGTCATAATTATAATTAAAGAATAAGAGGCCTTGAATTTGCAAAAGAGTTGGTGACACACAAGTGGATTTAGAGAACGGGGAAGGAGAGGAAGAATGATTTAACTACAGTATTCATATATGAAATTCTCAGTAAATAAATACAATTAAATTGCTTTTGGCAAGATGGTAGGTAATTCTTATTATGTTATTCCTCCTGATCCATGATCATGGCAGGTCTTTTCATTCTCTGATATCTTCTTCAATTTCTTTCTTCAGAGACTTGAAGTTTTTGTCACTTGTTTCCTTAGAGTTAAACCAAGGTACTTTATATTATTTGTAACGACTGCGAAAAGTGTTGTTTCCTGAATTTTGCACACCACTTTTCTTTGTATACAGAAGGAGGGCTACTAATTTTTTTAGTTAATTTGCTAAAGGTGTTTATCAGCTTTAGGATTTACCTGGTAGAATCCTGTGGGTCACTTATGTATACTATCATATCCCCTACCAATAAGTGGATATGGACTATAAAGCACAGGATAACCATGAAATAATGTATAGACCAAAACAAGCCAAGGTGCGCCCAAGGGAAGATGCTTGAACTCATTCAGAACAGTAAATGTATAGACATCTGAAGTTTAGCAATGGAGGGAGCAGAGTGAGGAAGGGGGGGGGGGGGGGACAGCTGGCATGGGGATCAGGTGGGTGTGGTAGAGGAGGGCAGCTGAGGGGAAGGAGCAGAAAGAGACCAGCAATCAGTGAGAGGACATCTCTGAGACAGGGAGGCTCATGGGAGTCTATGCAGATTACCCTCACTGAAACTCCAAGTAATGATGTTAGGAGAATGAAGTCACCACCTCCTGTAGCCAGGTGGTACTCCCAGTAGAGGAAGCGGGTCACCAACTCACCCATGAAACTTTTGACCCAAAATATGTCTTGTCTGCAAGAAATGTAGGGGTAAAGATGTAACAGAGATCGAGGGAATGACAAACCAGTGACTGGAGCAGTTGGAGACCCACCCAATGGGAGAAGGCTGACCACTGTCACTATTAATGACACTCTGTTATGCTTGCAGACAGGAGTCTAGCATAACTGTCTTCCGAGAGACTTCCTCTGACAGATGATGGAAACTGATGCAGAGGCCCGCCGCTCAGGGAGTGCTGTGGAAGAGTCAGAGGAAACACAGAAGGAACCATAGGGGTCAATTACATGACAAGAAGACGTATGGACCCTGGACCCTAGGGCACTCACAGAGACTGAACCATCAACCAAAGAGAATGCATGAACTGGACCTCGGCCACCTACATATATGTAGCAGACATGCAACTTGGTTATCATGTGGGTTCCTTAACAATGGGAGTGGCAGCTGTCTCTGACTCTACTACTGCCTGTTGCTGGGTCCCTTGACCCTAGGTGGGTCCACAGTAGGAGAGTGTGCACTAAGCTTAGTCCTGCCGAGACTTGAGGTGCCATGGTGTATTTATGCCCCTTGGGGACTTCCCTTTCTCTGGGAGAAGGGAGAGAAGTTAATGGGAGGGGGAGATGTGGAGGTGGTATTAGGTTAGAGGAGGGTGGTGGCTGGGATCAGGATATAAAGTAATTAAAAAATAAATAAATGGAAAACACAATTAAAATAATTAATTATATGTGTACATTGAATGTATCTTATTATTCTAAAACTTAGTTTAGTTTTGTTTGTGTTGTTTGGTATTTTCGAGACAGGGTTTCTCCGTGTGTAGCCCTTACTGTCTTGGACTTCTAGACAATTTGAACCTTATTAAAAACCATATAAAATTATATACATGAGCACTGCTATCCCTGAGAAGTTGAGGAAGGGGATGATCGTGAATTTGAGGGAAGCTTGAGCTATTTTTTTTTTAAAAAAGGTACAGGTTAGCTTTAGCCTCGAATATACAGTGAGACTATATCTCATGAAAAATATGGATAATAAGTGTATTGTATTTATGTAGAGTAAGTGTCCCTGAAGAATAATATAAAATCCATTTATAAAAAGAAACACTGAACATTAGGAGTCAGTTGGAATCCCAGGAATTGCATGATCTCGTTATATATATATATATATATATATATATATATATATATATATATATATATATGTATATATATCTGTAGGTAGTTTATTGTGTATATATGTAATAATATAAAAATATGTAAAAATAAAAAATAAAAAGAATAAAGAACAAAAATGTAGGAAAAACACACAAACAAAAACTAAGCAGAATATGGGGAACACATAGTAGCAGTATTATGTAATACAGTCAAATAAAGTTATAACAGATCATTAAAAAAGAAAGAACAAGAAAAGGACAATGATATATATTCTCAGTTGAAACAAGCACCAGAATAGGAATAGATCCCAAGACAACTTACCGTTCCGCACTTGAAGAAACATTAATAGTCACTGTTGCCAGTGACTTTTACCCTGGCAAAGCAAGGCCTTATTTGTAAGTAAACAAATTTCGTTTTAAAATTCATCATGTCTAGCAAGAAGAGACTTGATACCCTATGAGCATATACAGGGGGAGGAGGTCCCTCTCACTCACAGTCATAGGGGAGGGGAGTGGGGGGGAAATGGGAGGGAGGGAGGAATGGGAAGATACAAGGGATGGGATAACCATTGAGATGTAATATGAATAAATTAATAAAATATAAAAAATTAATTAAATAAAATTCATCATGTCTCTCACATTCAGCAGATGAAGGCACAGCATACGATTACTATCAGATTTACAGTTGAATGAGTAGGAACATTTGATACAAAACTTAGGGTTCATGCAAAACAGACTGAGCTAAAATTTTAAAACCTGAGTTAGGACAAACACAGCAGCACACATAGAGGATAATGACCTTTGTAATTCTGTATAAGTCATATATGGAATCTGCCAACACTATTCTCACCCTTTATTGAAACCTGAATATTATGAGATCTGTCTTGTTTTCATTCTGAGAATGCATAGAAAAAAATTCATCCTCAAATAGAATAAATAACCCAATATTGAAAATGACAAAATACATTATTTGTGCTATCCATGAAAGAATTCCTAAATTTCATGATGATTTTCTATAACTGCAACTTTCTGAGGACAAGTAATCAAATGTTTTATGCTCCTTAGTAGCACCCATTCTGTACATCAGTTGTTTAACCTAGAGTACAATGACAGAACCGAACACTTACTCTTTTATAAGAAACACATCTGTCAACAATAAGACAATTAGATTTTATTTTGCTGGATGACCGCACCCCCCACAAACACTTTTCTCAAATCATGCTCACATAACAATAACAGTAAGTAAGTGTTATACTTTGGAAAAATTAAATCTTATGCTACCATTATTCCTGTTGCATTTGAAATTTTCTTTGAGTCTTCTCATTTATCTAAACTATTATTTCATTTTACATGCATGAACACATTTTAATTGGCCTATTCAAATATTATAAGATACACCTAGAAAAGATTTGTTTTATGAATCAATGATAGTTTCCTACACTGGCTACACCTTATTAATTAGATTACAGATTCCAAATAGCAAATTTGACACTTTAGATAATTAAAATCTGGATTTGATAACACAAAATAAAATTCTTGTCAGCCTCCTCTTTCTCTATGGTTCAGGTAGTGGCATAAAGATCTCTGTATGTCATTTCTTTATTCACAGTAATGTTACTTTTATGTTGTTCAATTATCAATGTTACAATTATTTGAAATGTAGCCTTCATGAATTCATTTTATTAAATGGGTGTACTAATATTATAAAATTTAAGAAAGTAGAATCACATTGTATACTGTAGCAAATGACTATGAAACAAAACTAATTAATTTAGGTAGACTGTAAAAATAGAAACACAAAATATCACAGAATTGGGATCAGATAAAATTTCAGACATGATTTTATCTGCATATAAAAAGCATTAAGTTAGGAAACTTGAAAGTATGTTAGGAGAGCTGGTGTTGACTTCAGTTGAACACAGATTAACTTCACAGAACTTGAGGGAAAAGTTGGGAGAGGAATAATGAATAAATAAAAATATACTGTGTGTGTATGTATGTATGTACAACTAATAATCTCTATTATTTTTTAACATAGTTTTTATCTATAAAGATTGACTTCTTCTTATATAAGAGATGAGTCATTAAATTAGATTATGGTTCACAAAGTTTAATTTTAAATGCTTCTTGTAAATTCTTTGAATTGACACTGCTTACATAGTCATGTTATTAAATGTGGCCTGGAAACAGATGTGCTAAACATCGTGTTAAAATTTTTAGGATAAATATCAGAATATGCTCCTTCAGTTTCTAGTAGGTGGTTAATAGAAAACAAAAAACAAGCAACAACAACAAAAAACAACCTAAGCAAACTTTCATCACACATCCATAGATTAAGTTTCTAAGTGATGTCCGAGGGAAAATGAGTCATGTCTTATATTTATGCTGACACCATTGTACATTGTGCTATTATATCATTTATGTATGTTTAGATCAATTGATAGTCTCCACCCAGGTCTATCTCCCACTTTAGTTAACATGAAAATTTGCTTCATTTTGTACCCTGCTCCCACCTCTGTAAAACTTATACTACAGCTTTTCAACAAATAATTCCAAGAAAGTGAAAACAATGAAGCTATGGGTAATTTTTTCTCTTCTTTGTGATCTTGGCTTGTCATCAAACTTGGTCAACATTTCCACCTATTAACCCCCGGTGGTTGCCCTACTGTCGGCAGGAAGCAGTCAAATACCTTGATTAGTTCACACCTTATCCTTTTACAAAAGGCTGAAATCCTGTGTGTGCTCCAGACCCAGGATGAAAGCTCCAGACTCTCCCAACACTCTTTGGTCCCTATCTGGTGCAGGACATGGCTGACGTACACTGCCCTCTACCCTGAACTTTCAGGACAGAGCTTTTCCTTCCCCCGACCATATCATGTTGCTCTTGCTT
>CAJRSG010021687.1:55920-68264 GCA_907169655.1 Acomys percivali | reverse complement strand
CTCTCTCTCTCTCTCTCTCTCTCTCTCTCTCTCTCTCTCTCTCTCTCCCTCTCTCCCTCTGCCACTCCTCCTTCTCTCTTTTCTCTCTGGAGTACCCCTGCTGTTAGAAATTAGGCAATGGTACAAGCCATCCCAAAGGCCCTGAGGACCGTGGGAAACAGGAAACCTCTAGACCCTCAAATACTTCCGCTGTCGTCAGAAGGATGTCACTACCACCAGAGGCACTTCACAGCCAGGATCCAGGTCCCTCTAAGTTACCCTGTGCACTTTCTGCGCATGTACCAGGTCATTTATAAAAGGGGCTTACCCCTCCCTCGCTCTCTTCTTCCTTGTGTCTCCCCAGAGACCAGTATACGTGCTCCCAATAAAGCCTCCTACATGGGTCTGCCACATGGTGTGATTTGTATATCTATAACATAGCTATGCCTAGCGCTCCTAACATTTAGTGCCGTGACCCAGATAGGCTCTTCTGGTAGCCACGCTGTGGCAACGACTCGCTACCCATTCCACGGAATTCTATTCCAATCTGCCTGTTTGCAGACCCACTTTCCTGCACCTGATCGATATATTACCACATGCAACATTGGCCAAATTGGTGAGTGCCCTTTTTGATCAGCATAAATGCTTCTCTGGTTCTGGGGAGACTGACCGTTGATCGTCCAGCACCGCCCTGGAAGCTCTTGAGGCAGATGTACCCCCAACCACGGTCTTTACTGATTATGGTTGACCTTTTTCGCTGAGCCCAATGGCCAATTGAGAGCGTTTCCAGTGGATGAGATTTTCCTTCTTCCAGCAAGGTTTCATTCCTTTTCATTTGTATTCGAAATCCCGGCACTGGGTGACCATGGCTGCCTTGGGCTATGCCCTTGCTCTATGATACAGATTGCATCATCTCTATATTTTTTTTATTAATTTATTCTTGTTACATCTCTATGGTTATCCCATCCCTTGTATCCTCCCATTCTCCCCTCCCTCCCATTTTTCCCTTATTCCCCTCCCCTATGACTGTTCCTCAGAGGGATTACCTCCCCCTGTATATGCTCATAGGGTATCAAGTCTCTTCTCGGTGACCTGCTGTCCTTCCTCTGAGTGCCACTAGGTCTCCCCCGCCAGGGGACATCATCTCTAAATCAGACTTTGTCCTTGGGGCGCCTAGGACAAGTCACTTACTTTTACTTTCCCCATTGGAACAGCTCAATCATCCCTGTCCCCAACCACACCCCTGGAGTGTCTTCTTGAGAATTTTAAATCCATACTCTTAGTGCCTGATTTAAAGACCTCTAAACTTACAAACTTCTGTAACAAAACTTGGCCTCAATATTCCTTAGACAAAGGATCCAAATGGCCGTCTAACAGCACGATAAATCCCAGTATTCCATATTTATCACCCTGCACAAAACTCAAGTCTAAGTTGATTAAAGACCTCAACATAAATACAGACACACTAAATCTGTTAGAAGAAAATTTAAGAAGATCCTTGAGCTTCTTGGCACAAGAGACAACTTCCTGAACAGAATGCAAATAGCTCAGGCTCTAAGAGTAACAATTAATAAATGGGACCTCATGAAACAGGAAAGCTTCTGTAAGACAAAGGACATTGTCAACCGAACAAAATGACAGCTTATAAACTGTGAAGCATCTTTGCCAAGCTTACATCAGGAAAATGCCTAATATCCAGAATATATAAAGAACTCAAGAAATTAATCACCACCAAACCAAATAATCCAATTAAAAACAGGGGTACAGAGCTAAACAGAGAATCGTCAACAGAGGAAATCAATCCAGCACTTTCTCAGAAAATTTGGAATAGTGCTACCACAAGACCCACTATACCACTCCTGGGCATGTACCCAAAAGATGCTCCACCATACAACAAGGACATTTACTCAACTATGTTCATAGCAGCTTTATTCTTTTTTATAGATAAATATTTATTTTTTATATTTTATTGACAATATTTTAATATAATACTTTCTGATCACAATTTTCCTTCCTGCAACTCCTCCCAGATTCCACCCCACACACTTCATATCCTCCCACCTCCATGCTATTTCTTTCTTTCTCTCTATAGAAAACAAAAAGGCAAACAAAAATAAATAAAAAGAGCTAATAATACAAAAAAGCATCACGCACACACACACAAAAAAAACCAATAAAAATACAAAATTAGAAACCAAAACATTGTATCAAAAGACTAGTAAGACAAAAAAAAAAATGCCTGAACAAAATAATCTGAGACAAAAAAAAAGTCTCCAAAAGTAGTATCGAGTTCATTTTGTGGTGGCCATCTACTGCTGGACATGGGACTTGCCTGGAAGTCTGGTTTGCATACCCATTGAGACTCTATACCAGAAAACTAATTTTCCCTTTTCAGATTGTTATAAATTGGCAATGCTTGGCAGAGATGGGAACTTATGTCCATTTCAGCAGCTTTATTCTTAACAGTCAGAATCTGGAAACAACTTAGATGCCCCTCAACTGAAGAATGGATAAACAAATTGTGGTACATTTACACAAGGTAATATTATTCAGCTGTTAAAAACAAGCAAATCTTGACATATGTGGGTAAATGGATGGATCTAGAAAAATCATCCTGAGTGAGGTAACCCAGACCAAGAAAGACAGGTGTGGTATAAAGTCATGTATAATTGGATATTAGCCCAACATAGATTTCCTCTGAGAGATTCCACCCGTCGGGGCATTGTGACAGGTACTGGGACTTGAAGCTGTTCTCTCGGCAGAGTGCTGAGAGTTGTGTGGAAAAGAGGGTGGATGGAAGGACCTGGAGTTCCTCGGGAAGCCCATCAAGCCTCCACAGACTGATTTACCAAGCAAGGACAATACCTGCAGAGATTGTATATCCCCTGTTCAGGAGTAGCCTATAGACAGCTAATTCTCCATGTGGTTGCTACTGAACCTCTGACATGCACTCTGGTGCCCATGATTTGATCACTGCCCCTTGTTAGGATGGCTTTGCGGGCATACAGAGGAAAGGGATTCAGGCTATCCTGATGAGATCTGGTAGGTTGTGGCCAGACAGTGACAGAGGAGGGCCTTTGTCTGAGGGCTAGGGGAGAGCAATAGGGTGGAAGAGTGAGGGAGAGTGGGAGCAGGAAGATAAGAGCAAGGGGATATCAATCAAGATATGTGAATAAATTACACATGTGTTTGTGTGTGTGTAGAAGGACAGAGGGAAGGAGAAAGGGAGAGAGGGAGAGAGGGAGAGAGAGACAGAGAGACAGAGACAGAGAGAATAATCATGCTACAATCCACAGTCAGAGGGTAAATAAAAAGAAGGACTCAAGGAGGAGACACATGTATCTCACTGGGAAGAGAAAAGTGATTTTGCTGCTGGACTTGATACAAGTGGGCATGGGAACAAGAAGAATCAGGTAGAGTAGGGAATGATGGAGGGCAAGAGTTCTGGGAAAGATGACTAAAAACTGGGGATACTCAGAGGCAAGGTAGACCTAGTACAATGAAAACTCCCTGGAATCTCCTTGGGTAACCCTAGCTAAGACTTCTAGGAAGAGGGAACATGGAGCCCAAACAGTCCATGTCCTGCGCCCAGCCAGTCAAGGCTTCCAGCAGAGGGACTGGGACACCAACCCAGCCAAAAAATCTTAGACCTGCTATTTTTCCTGTCTGTAAGATGCTCTGGTGCAAATGTTGCACACAACTCGTGAGAGCGGCCAACCAAAGACTGGTACAACTTGAAATACATGCCACGGAAGGAAGACCTGGCCTGACACTGCCAGGAAGGCCAGCAACCAGGGTGGAAAGCTCAGACACCAAACATGACTGGCCATGAATAAATAAATAAGTAAATAAATAGCAAACAAACAGAAAAATTAGCTTATTTCGAATGGTATTTTGCTATGACAATAGACTGGAGCCTAGCATAATTCTCATTAGAAAGGCTTCATCCAGCAATTGATAGGACCAGATGCAGAGAACCACAGTCAAATATTAGGTACAGCTGTGGAATCTCTGGAAGAGGGGAAGGAAGGATTGGAGGAGACAAAGGGGTCAAAGACACCATAAAACCACATATAGTGTAGAGTAATCATACAATAGTCTGTATACTCAAAGAAGGTAAGTAACAAGGAATGCCCAAGGGAGGACGTTTGAATCTCACTGAGAGGAGGAAATAGAATAATCAGAAGTAGATGAAGAGTGAGAAGTGGATAAGAGTGGGTGTGGAGAGAAGAAAGAGGGGGTATCAGATATAGGAAGAGTGGCGTGAGCGTTGAGGGGACTGGGAGAGAGAGGGAAACCAAGGGGCACATCTCTGGGACAATTGGGAGACCTGCAGCAGGGTAGGCTCCAGGGAGAATATGGGGATGGCTCTAGCTGAGATTCCTAGCAGCTGAGAACATGAAAACTGAAGTTGCCACCTCATAGCCAGGTAAGACTTCCAGTGGAGGGAAGGGTACACCAGTCCACCCACAAAATCTTTGACCCAAAATTTACCCTGCCTACAAGATATGCAGGGTTAAAGATGGAGCAGATATTGAGGGAATGGCTAATCAATGACTGGCCCCACCTCCAGACCCACCCCATGGGACTGAGCCCACCCCTGCCACTATTAATGATACTCTTTTGTGCTGGCAGACAGGAGCCTAGTATAACTGCCCTCTGAGAGGCTCTACCGAGCAAGGGATCACAACAGATCCTGAGACCCACAACAAGACATTATGAGGCACTGAGGAATCTTGTGGAAGAGTGGGAGAGGATAGTTGGACCAGGAAGGGACAAAAACACAAGAAAAACCAAGTCAACTAACTGAAGCCAATGAAGTCTTCCAGAGACTGAAACGTAAATGAACGAGCACGCATGGACTGTACCTAGGCCCTGGACACATATATAACTGGTGGGCAGCATGATCTTCATGTTGGTCCCCGGCAAGTGGAGCAGGGGCTGTCTCTGACATGAACTCTGTTGCCTGCTTTTAGATCACTTACCACTACCTGGTCTGCCTTTTCTGGCATCAGAGGAAAAGGATGCGCTTAGTTCTGATGCGATAGCTGTGCCGGGGTACACTGGTACATAGTGACGGTGTCTCCCTTTTTTGAGGAGAAGGCGAGGGGACAGGGGAGCAGAGTGGGAGGGTGGGACCAGGAAGAAAGGAGAGACGGGGCTGCATTTGGGATGTAAAGTGAGTAAATAAATAATTTTATTAGTAAGAAAATAGTCAATGCAGAGAACAACTTGGTCACTCTATGTATTTCACAAGTAAAAAGAGTCACAGAAATTCATCTTTTAACTTTTATGTAAAATTACTACATAACATATAGTTTGTACTTCAAGATCCTTAATATGGTACAATAGCCTCTCATTTTTTATTATTTTTCATCAATCATATATGCTATGTTCCGACACTGCTGTGAATAAATAGAATACTTTCTTGAAATTGGCATTGTTTCAATACATTTATTTTACTTATTTTATCATGTTGATACTCAAACATTAGTGGTGTCCTTACTAGCTAATATTTTCAGTGCATGCTTGTTTTAATTAAGACAGTATTTTCATACTGTAAAACAAGATTTCATATAAAATATTACATTAAGATGGAATTTTAGCTATGTATTACCAAAACCACTAATTCAAAAATAGTTACCAGGAATTCAGTTTGTAAAATATAAAGTGATTATATCTTTGTTTGCATTATTTATTGAACAAAAGTCAAATTAAAGCATAAAATAGGTAGAAATAGTTGACTATGTGTGCAGAAGAGAATTTTTAAAAAATATTTGATATAGAAACTAAATGTAATTAAGGTGAATATATTATATCTGTGCAAAGAAATATGCTATTACCAAGATGAAAGCATTGTATATTAAAGAAAAAGCATATATACATGTTTAAGTATTTATATTATATAACTGAAATAAAAGTAATCATAATTTTACTTATTATTAAGGTATAACCACCTTATATAACATAAATATGTATGTATATAAAAACCAGAGTACATGCTTATATCATGTTGCACGAGAATGAAGTTTTAATCTCATGAGACTTCTGACTGTCCCCTTCACATCTTTGTTCCTAAGGCTGTAAATGAGGGGGTTAAGCATGGGGATCATAACAGTGAAAAGCACGGTTGCCACTTTGACCACGAGCCATGAGTTTTTAGAGTTGGGCACACAGTAGAGAAGGAGAATGATCCCATGGAAGATACTGATGGCAGTCAGATGGGAGGAGCAAGTAGAGAACGCTTTTTGGAGTCCACCCTTAGAAGGCATCTTGATGATTGTGAAGACTATAAAGACATAGGAGGCCAGGATGATGAGGAGGCTGCAAGTCTCATTGAATATAGAAATGATTAAACATATCACTTGGCTGAATGTTGGGTCAGAGCAGGACAAAGAGAGAATGGCAGAGTACTCACAGCCAAAGTGATTAATGATGTTAGGTCCACAGTAGGATAGTTGCAAAAGAGAGTACGTTATAGTAGAGGAACAGAGTAGACCCCACGTATATGTTCCAGCTACAAGGAAGCCACAGAGCTTAGGTGACATTGAAACTGTGTAGAGCAGAGGGTTACAAACAGCTACAAACCTGTCATAGGCCATGACTGCTAACATGAACATTTCGGTAATCACAAATGCACAAATAAAAAAAAACTGTGTCATGCATCCCTTAAAAGAGATAGTCCTCTCTTCCACGATCAAGATTTCTAACAGTTTAGGTGTAAATACACTGGAATAACAAATATCCAAAAATGAAAGATGGCTCAGAAAAAAGTACATGGGTGTGTGGAGCTTGGGATTGATCCTTCTGACCACGATTATGCCCATGTTGCCTATCAGAGTGACTGTGTAGATGGTAAAAAACAAGAGAAACAGAGGACCGTGTAGATACGGGTAGTCTGAGAAACCAGAAAGTATGAATGTGCTCACCGTACTCTGGTTTTCCAAATTAAGCACCATGCTCCTTTACTGGGGAAAACAGAATGAGCGGGAGAGTAATTTAAATCAGCAAACTGAGACTGTGATCAGGTAGACTTTAGCGAAGGTCCATTGAGAACAAGAGACGGTCCATTCTCATTCATGATGATTCTACTTCAACTGGAATTTTACTTGTACTCACTTCTGACGCCCTATTTTCATTCATTTTGATCTTCAGTAAGTTTTTCTTTTAAGTCTAGAATAGAGACAGTAGCACCTGATAAAAACACCGTAACTAAAAACATATTTTATATGTGTGTGTGTGTGTGTGCATGCAACTGCACACATGCACATATGCATGTGTGTATGACCTTTGACTTTTACCTATTAAGTACAATTTTATGACAATAAAGCACATGCTGAAGTCAGAAAACATTAAACGGGATTTCTTTTAGTCATAAAATCATGTCAGAAAAATCACTTAAACGCAATACCATTTCATATCATTTAAAATGTAATCAAAATTACCAGATTTGGTCCATCAAGCCAGTTATCATTTATCCACAATGCTTTGTTGTTTTTAATCTTTTCTATAAATATTACATTGTTACTTACTTTTTAGATCATATGGATTTTAAAATTTTGAGCGGCCTTTGAAGAACTCTAATGGCATTTTTCCTGAATTGAGGTTCCCACCTTCTGACAGGTTAGAAAAGTCAAGCATCTCAGTGGCCCAAAAGTGCTTTAAGAAAAATTTAAAGAAATTTTAAAAGGTTTACAATGGCTTTCTTCTGCTTGCGTAGTACATTCTTCATTAAACAGGGAAGAACAACAAGGAACATATGCTACCATGTTAAAAATCTTATACAATATAAATAACAGATAACATCATACAGATATAGGTAAGCTTCAGTATTACTCTTTGAGATATGACAAGCAAAATATGTCCAATTTCACAATTCTTATTCAACATTCTACTAGAAGACCCAGCCAGAATTATTGGAAGAAAGAAAAAGAACAGAGAAAAGATAAAGTTGCAAAAGATACTGCAAACAACAACAACCACACACACACACACACACACACACACACACACACACACACACACACACACACATATATATATAAAACAGCAAGTATTTCATTAAAATTACTAACAGTCAAAATTTTCATAAAATACAATGGTATTAAATAAGCATAAATATTTAATAGGATTTCCCAAAACTAATATCCACTTGCATGACATAGATATGAAGAAAGCAATTTTATTCTAAGGATATGAAAAGTAAAACAAAGATAATTTTAAATGAAGAGATGAAATAACTAACTCCAAGAGTAGAAATAAATTAAGAAGGAAAAAATAAATGGAAAAAAATCCACTGGTTCATAGACTGTCAAAAATGCATTTCCAACTCAGGATAATCTACAGATTCAGTAAGCATTGTTTTAAATCATCAATAACAAATTCTATAAGAATGAACATTAAATCTAACACACAGAATTGGCAAGGGTACCTATACCACTCACAGTAATATTGAGTGGAATGATAAAGCTGGAGACAAACAAACTCCACATCTTTGAAACATACTGCAAAATTCCAGTCATCAACACAGCAAAGACATTGCATAGAACAAACCAAGAGATGGAACAAATTAAGTTACTTGAAATAAACTCCAACATTTATAGCTAAATAATTTATTTCAAATTACTAGGACTATAATCGAATAATGTCAGGCTTATCAATAAATGGTGTGAAGAAAATGATTTGTTTACATGCTCAATAATAGAATTAGGACTATGTCTCAACTGCAAAATTAATCTAAACATACTAAATAACTGAACGTAAGAAACAATACATATTTACGTACAAAACACCACTGAAAATATTTTTCATGACAGTGTAGTGAGGAAGGAGTCAAAATACTTCAAAGGCACAAAGAACATAGAATTACACCCAGAGAAATGTCTTAAAAGAAAAAACAAAATGAAATTGGGTTGAAAGAAACAATTCCAAAGTAAGTGGAAATTCAGTGTTGAATGTAAGTTAGTGTCTATGATTCAAAAAGAAATTATAAATTCCAATGGGGAAATCAGAAACTAGATTTGAAAATAAACTATATGCATATTTTATGCAATTCTAAAAGGAAGACAAAATGCACAGGTGGCAGAGAAAAAATGTCTAACATCATCAAGGAACTTTTAATATAAAATATGTTATAAAGTTTTATATATGTGTGTGATGAAAAACATATATATATGACAGTTTTAAGAATACCTATTATTATTATTATTATTATTATTATTATTATTATTATTATTATTACAACAAAGAAAATGCTGGCAATAGAATAATGAAAAGGATCATCTTTCCCAGTGATCATGTAGTGATGATAGATATTACATAATCCAGTAAACATGGATACTATATAATCCAGTACTCAGACTTCTGAGTTTAGCTAAGGAAATGGAACTAGCCTGTTCATAAGACTCTGTACTTCAATACTTACTCTAATACCATTTACAATAGCCAATGTTTAAACTTAATTAATTACTAGGCTTTTACTAAGTGGATTGTGAAAAAATGTGAAATACAATTGATACATTTACTGTTTGGCCATAAGAATGACATTCTATCAGTGACAATAGTCTAGAATTGGAATACACATTATTAACTGAAATGCATGAATCTTGATAAGACCAATATAATGTGATATTTTGATTAGAATGGTAGAATGCTCCTTTTTACTCTTAAACAAGTTGACACTAGAATGGAAGTTGTAAGGAGCAAAAACTAAGAAAGGAGGCGATTTGGCACAATACTAATTTACATTGAGAGAGTAGTGACACTTTCTTGTGTGGGGTAACTGTGGATAACAATAACATGTATTTTTTCAAGTTTCAAATGATGCATTTAAATGCATTCATGAGAAGTGAATGCTATTTCAAGAGTTTGATGTTCTATTGCTTATTTAAATAATATATAAAATATACAGCATTGAACTATAACTTGGCAATATATTACTATGTATAGTTTTATGTATAAGTTAAAAAATAAATTAAAAAGTCAATAAAATAGTAAATGAAATACATGGTCTTTCCTGCTTAGTGGATCTCTAAATCTCCATCAGAGTCTTTATACAGTATCCATCATGATTGAAGAGAATTCTAACATATGATTTTAACTAAAGTATCTTTACATAGAATAATAATATTTTAACTGCTACAAATATTACTCATTAGAGACATTTTTACATGCACTACTAATGTAGATAATTTGTTCAGTATTGATTTATAGTCTTACATCTCTGTTTTATTGTTGTAAAGATGGCTCAGAGATTGAGAGTGTGTGTGGGTACTCTATAAAAGCAGAGTTCATTTCTCTGCACCCACATGGGGCAGCCCATAAGCACCTGTAATTACAGCTCTATGGAATCTGATGTCCTCCTCCGACCTCCGGTGACACCTACATACAAATCATACTCATGCATGCACACCCTCACATACACACAGAGAGAAGGGGAGATTGATAAATATAAAATAAGTCTTCAACTCTGAAATGTATACACTATATGTTCAATATAAACTTCTAGTGTAATAAATTGTTTTCAAGGGTCCATAGCAATGTACAGAGGTTCAAAGAAACAAATATATTTCTTGTCTGACCACTGTACAATAGTTTTGAGTATAAAATGTACTTTGTGTGTGGGGGTATATATGTATATAAATATATATGTGTATATATGTATGTATATTGCATTTTACTAAAAAAATGATTGCATATTACTACTATATAAACTGTGAATACAGTAATTGATAAAATAATATAGTGTTAAAACCTTATGCTTGGGTGGTGGTCTTTGGAGGCACATGGGTTAAGGAGCTGAGTGGAAGTTTTGAGTAGATCAGTAAAATGATACCAGACTTCACCATAGGTTGCTTTGTACCAAAATACATACCTTTAGTGAAATAAGAAGATATTCTTTTTCATTTTACATCCAGTGTTCATTCAATGCTTATTATGAATTCAAACATGTAAAATGCTAAAGTCAAAATATATTCCAAATATAAAGTATTCAACAAAGGCAGTTTCCTATTGTAAATTTTAAATTAAGTCCTTGCTATTTGTTGTAAGTGGTATACACAATATGGTTCAAAATTAAATGGTCCCATATTTTAAGTAAGGCTATTTTTTAATAACAATAGTAAATTTTCACAAACAATTCAATAAAGGACCATTTTATCAAAGTAGTAATAATTTGAGCCATGTATTGGTGCCCTTGATGGGGCCTGGAAACTATACTTTATGCATATTTTATATACCAAGCATCTAACTGCTCAGCAATGGGGACTCAGACCCTGGAGAATTCTAACAGTTTGTTATCACAAACTGAAACAAACATGATTAGAGAGAACTCCCTCATGTCTTATTAAGAGCATGATAATGTCCAAATCATTACCATATTTATATTCATGTCTGAAAAAAATAGCTAAAATACACAACTGTGTATGAGTCTTGTGTTTTTTTTTTTTAATGTTATTCTGGCTTTTTTGCTTTTTTTCTTTGCCTGTTTGTCTTCTAAAATGAAAATGAAAGAAGTTTGGCATTGGGTGTATGGGGACTTGGAGGAAGATCTGGTAGGAGTTGGGGGAAGGAAAATAATGATCAAAATATATTGTATAAAGAAATATTTTATATAACTGTGTTTTTAGAAGATAAACAGTTTATCTTTTCATGGATGTTTTACTTCTGGTGATTAAGAGAAAATGAAGAAAAGTTTATTGTTATATCCACATTATAACAAATTGATACTTGTAAGAGAACAGCTATGGATTTCACCGTTTCTCTCATTCTTTGCTGATTTGCATATTGTATATTGCTTAGTATGAAAGTACATAAACAACAACAACAGAAAAAGATTTTTGATTCCTAAGAGAAAAAGAAAAACTCTTCAGCATTTTCTATGTTTTGAAAAAATAAGTTCTCACAATGGGCTACACTGCAAAAATATTATTCTGCAAAAGTTTGCAGAATTGCATACAGGTTTATATAAATGCAATGCCAACAAAACACCATTTCACTGCAGCTTTAACTTATATTTTCCATAACGTATGGACATATTATATTTACACAAACTCAGATTGTGCCTTCAACAGAGAATAGAGAAATTGACATGAAAAAGATATTGTATTGGAAGTACTTTTAGGAAGGAATGTTGTCACGCAGGAAGACAGAACAGATGTTAAAATAATCACTCCATAAATCCATTCTTTTTTTTTAATTTACTAAATACATTTTGAAGGACAAAGTATTTCATCTATTAGAATATAGAAATTGTTTTGGTCCCCTACTGTGTGAAGCCTATCAGAGGACAACTATGCTAGGCTCCTGTCTGAAAAAAATCTTCTTCTTCTTCTTCTTCTTCTTCTTCTTCTTCTTCTTCTTCTTCT
>CAJRSG010021687.1:30000-55910 GCA_907169655.1 Acomys percivali | reverse complement strand
TCTTCTTCTTCTTCTTCTTCTTCTTCTTCTTCTTCTTCTTCTTCTTCATCTTCTTTTATTTTTTTAAGGCAGAATAGTCTTAATAGTATGGGGAGCTGGCTTTCTCCCATGGGGTGGGTCTCAGGGGGGCCAGGCATTGCCTGTATATGTCCTCAATCTCTGTTCTAACTTAATCCCTGCACATTTTGATGCCACTTCTAGTGGAGGGAAGGGAGCACCAACCCACACATAAAATTTTTGACCTCTGCTCTTAGGAATTTTTAGCTAGAGTTGCATCTATATCCTCCAAAGAGCCTACCATGTCTTAGGCCTCCAGCTTGTTTCAGTAATGCTTGGGGGAGTTGCACCAAGATATTTTATATTATTGATGGCTATTGTGAAGGGTGTTGTTTCCTTAATTTCTTTCATAGTCCATGGTTCATTTGTATAAAGGGGACTACTGATTCGTTTTTAGTTAATATTGTATCTATTCACTTTGATGAAGGTATTCATCAGCTATTGAAGTTCTCTGGTGGAATATTGGGCGCCACATATGTGTGCTATCATATCATCTGCAAATAGTGGTACTTTTGACTTCTTTCTTTCTAATTTGTGTATCCTTGATCTCCTCTAATTGTCTTATTGTACTAGCTAGAACTTCAAGTACTATGTTGAATAGGTACTAAGAGAGAAGAGAGACCTGGCGTTGTCCCTGAGTTGAGAAGAATTGTTTTAACTTTCCATTTGATGTTGACTATGCATGTGCTTTATATTCCCTTTATTATGTTTAGATATGGGCCTTGAATACCTGGTCTTTCCAAGACATTTATCATGAAGGGAGGTTGGATTTTGTCATAGCCTTTTTCATCATCTAATAAGATGACCAATATTTTTCTTTCAGTTTGTTTTTAAGGTGGAATACACCTTGTAAAATTTCTTATGTTGAACCATCCCTGAATCCCTGGGATGAAGCCTACTTAATTATGGTAGATGATGTTTCTTGTATGTTCTGGATTTGGTTTGCAAGTATTTTATTGAGTACTTTTTTATCAGTGTTCATAAGGGAGATTCGTCTGAGATATTCTTTCCTGTTTTAAACTTTCTGTGGGTTTGGTATTAAGGTGGCTGGAGCTTTATAGAATGATCCTTCTTTTATTTTGTGGAATAGTTTGAGAAGCATTGGTATTAGCTCAACCATCCAACAAGGACATCTACTCAGTTATGTTTATAGAAGCTTTGTTCATAATAGCCAGAATCTAGAAACAACCTAGATGTCCCTGACCTGAAGAACAGATACAGAAATTGTGGTTCATTTACACATTTGAATAGTACTCAGCTATGAAAAAAATGTAATCATGAAATTTGCAGGCAAATGGATGGAACTAGGAAAGAATATCCTCAGTTAGGTTACCCAAACTGAGAAAGCCATGAATGGCATATACTCAATTGTAAGTGGATATTAGCCCAACAAAGATATCCCAAGAGAGGCTCTACCCAGCAAGGAGTTGGGACAGATGCTTCATTTATGACTGTGAGTGCCCTTGCATTTGGAGCATAGATGTCTAGAATTGAGAGATCATAATGGTAGAGTTTTCCTTCAGTGAGTATGAAGTGTCCTTCTCATCTACTTTGATTAATTTTAGTTGAAAGTCTATTTTGTTAGATATCGAAATAGCTACTTCTGCTCGATTCTTGGGTCTGTTTGCTTGGAAACCCTCTTTCCAGCCCTATACTCTTAGGTAATGTCTACCTTGGTGACTGAGGTGTGTTTCCTGCGTGCAGCAGAATAGTGGATCCTGTTTTATTTTTAATTAGGGAATTGAGTCCATTGATGTTGAAAGATATTAATGACTAATGGTTGTTGATTCCTGTATTTTTTATATTGCTAGTGCTAGTGTGATTCTGTCTGCTTCCTTTCTTTTGTTTTTGCTGATGTGAAACTGTTTACTTCTTGTTTTTGTTTGTTTGTTTGTTTGTTTTGTTTTGTTTGGTGTGGTTTGGTTTTTTGGAACTTTCCTTCTAGTGTCCTCTGTGGAGCTGGATTAGAGGGAATATATTATGTAAATTTGGTTTTCCCTTGGAATATCTGGTGATTGAAAATTTGCTGGATATAGTAGTCTGAGTGGACACATATGTTCTTGTGTTAGGTCCCAGCCTGCGGAGAAAAATTGAATCAGTGTTCACCTGATAGAGGGAGTGGTGACTGAAAGTAGGATACAGAGACACGAGAAATAATGAATCAAGTCAGGACATTTCTGATCAAGATTCATTTTATTGCCGACTAACAGGAACATATATAGGGCAAGGTCAATAGGATCAATTCTTATCTCACTCACCCTAGCCCCTGGGCAAGAATGCAATAGCCTAAATCGCTCCCTGTAGAACGTCCTGGTTCTCTGAGTAGTTCCTTGTAAGAACTTCCTAGATCCTCTGTGTGGTTCCAAGTTGAGACTTCTCTACTTCTTTCAAAGGTAAATAGTCCAAGGATAGCCTAGAACACAAGACCTCGTGGTGAGGTAAAGGTCAGCAACTCAAAGGTCACATCATACAGCCTAAGCACAGGATTTCTGACATGGCAGAATTTGGCACGGGTCCCCACATTCTTGTAGGGTCTGCATAATATCTGCCCAAGCCCTTCTGGCTGCTAAAGTTGTTTATAAGTCTGCTAAAGTTCTATTGGGTTTGCCTTTATATGTTAGTTGGCCCATATCCATTGTGGTTTTTAATATTCTTTTTTGGTTCTTTACAGTTAGTGTTTTGCTAATTATCTGGTGAGAGAGAATTTTCTCTTCTAGTCCAATCTATTTGGTGTTCAATAGGGTTCTCTTACCTTTATAGGCATCTCTTTATTTAGGTTAGGGGAATTTTATTCTATGATTTCATTGAAGATTCTCTCTGAATCCTTTGAGCTTGGACTTTTCTCCTTATTCTATTCCTATCATTCTTAGGTTGGTCTTTTCATGGTGTTCCAAAGTTCCTGGATATTCTGTGTTAGAAACATTTTACATTTAGCATTTTTTGACCAATGTGTTAATTTCTTCTATTGTATTTTCTACCCCTGTTATTTTCTCTTCAATCTCTTGTGGTCTGTTGCTGTTTCTGTTCTCTCTCCTGGGTTTTCCATCTCTAGGATGGCCTCACTTTGTGTTTTCTTTACTGTTTCTATTTCAACTTTCCTGTCTTGAAGAGTTTTATTAAATTTCTTTTCCCATTTGCTAGTATTTTCCTGTATTTTTATAGGGATTTATTCATTTCTTTTACCTGTTTAATTGTACTTTCCTGGATTTCTTTGAATGATTTACTTATTTCCTGTTCACAGGCCTCTATAGTCTTTATAAGATTAGATTTAAGGTTGTTTTCCTGCACTTCAGGTGTGCTAGTTTATTGAGAATTTGTTGCAGTAGGATAGCTGGGTTGGTGGCGTCATATTGCCCTGGGTTTTGTTGAGTGTACTCTTATGCTGCCTTTTAGCCATGTCATTTTCCCTAGTATTGGTATACTTAAATATCCTTGGTAATCCCCGGTAGTCCTTGATAGATGCTGTCTCTGTGATTGCAAGTAGAGTTGGGCCTGGGAACTGGCTCACTGCACTGCTGGTGGTCCCTGTTTGCTGCTGCCACAAGTAGTCCCTAATGGATGCCACCTCTGGAACTACTGGGCCGGGGAAATCTCACACAGAGGTAACAGGGCAGACTTTACCACTGGCATGTGGAGGTCATGGGGCAAACCTTACCACTGCTGGTAGTCCCCAATGACTGCTTCCTCTGGAGCTTTTTACATCATCTCCTAGGCCTGTTTCCTTTTGCATGATGTTTCTTGCTTCTCTCCTCATGGTCCATTCTATTTCTTTCCTCATTCTCCAACATGAACATTTGTAAGAGCCACTCTTTGAAACTAGAATTAGTACATTTAAAACATTCATTATCCAATAGATTTGCAATGAATAGAATTTAAAGCAAAGAGAATGTCTTATATACCCATATGGTATTTTCAAATAAAAAGCTTAATCAATAAAATAATACGTAAAAAAGAAGAAAAACATTCATGATGTATATTTAGCAATGACATATAGAATAATTATGACATTATAACAAAGTAATAATTCCCAGAAATCTTTACTTTTTGTCCAAGTTACTATATACTTAACTCATGCACACATGTACACAAGCAACCAAATTTATAAGTATGTATAAAACAAAGAAACAGGATATATTTTTAGTTTAAAAACTATGGCATTTAATTTAAAGTAATAATAATAATGAAAAATAATGTGTGAAAATTATTTAAAGTATGAATTTAACTATCCTAATTTTTTCATAATAAAGTATATACAATTGTTGATATATGACAACTTCTTCAATAAACACATGGAAGTTTTGGTGTTAATTTTAAATAACATTAAAATCTGTATTACAGTATAAAAAGAGTATTGTATAGACAGAGAGTTATAAAACTAGGCTGGAATATTATAAATGTTACTGTTTTACTGACAGCTAAGAGTTAAACAATAATTCTCTGTTTTCACAATGTTTACACTCATTCCATTTTGCCCATGCTGCAAAGCCTCCTAACCTATGGCACAGGTTTTATTCATTTCTCCTTCAACGGTCTTCACCAACTCAGTGAATTCAAAGGCAGATGATCCTATGACTGTTGTCATCTTCTCCACTGTCCAATTAACTAATCTCAACTAACTCAACAACTCCAAGGGATGAGGTGATATATATCTGAAGAGACAAGATGCTGTGCCACAACATTTCTATACCATGTGTATCGGTTACTTGTCTTGTGGTTTCCAAAAGATCCCTCACGAAAGCAAGTTGAGGAAGACTGTTTTAGCTCATAGTTCCAAGGTTCAGTCTCTCATGGCAGAAGTTGACTGAGTAAATGCTGGTGCTTAGATCACTTTCTCTTTTTCATAAAGTGTACTACAAAACCCCAGGAAATGCTGCTGCCATTCCCAAATAATCCAAGCAGGATAATCCCTCATAGAACACGTTAAGAAGCTAACTTAATGAAGATAATGGGTCTTCACATTAGTTAAAAACAAATCAATGTAACAATACTGAGCACTACTCCATGATCACTGACTTGTGACTTTCACAATCATCATACTCTTTTATTTGGGGCTAAGCCACAGGACTTTAGCTAACTCATAACCTGCAAACAAATACAGCCCATAATTCTTCAGGAATAATTTTGATATTTCAAAATATTTACTATTACTGTTTGAAACAGCCAAAGGTGCTTTAAAGAAGGTCACCCAGGCATTTCAGAGGTTAACAGATCAACTTATGCAACTCCGAATCCCAAAATTTGATAGACACTCATCACTACTTCAGTCAATTCTTGACATAATAATTTGCTCTGGAATGCCTTTTTTTTATGTTTGTTTCTTTTTAGGATCTAAATTCAACAAATAAAAATTAATATTTCCCCATTTGTATATTTATTAATTTATTATGTATTTAATCACTTTACATCCCAATCCCTGAGCCTTCCCTCCTCTCCACCTAGTGCAGCCCCCTTCCCCCCTCACTCCCTTCCACTTAACCCCTATGCCATCCTCCATTTCCACCCTCCCCTTCCCCTTAGAGAAGGGCCCCAATTGGTACCAATCCACTCTGGTATCTCAAGTCATTTCAGGACTAAGTACATCATCTCCATCCTGGGAGTGACAAGGCAGCCCAGGTAGGGGAAAGTGGCACACCAGTAGGCAGCAGATTCAGAGGCAGGCCCTACTCTTATTGTTCGGGCACCTACATGATGACCAGGCTTCACATTTGCCACCTATGTGTAGGTGGTCTAGGTTCTGTCCATGCAAGCTCTTCGGTTGGTGATACAAATCTGGTGGCTGAATAACATCTTTGCGTTGTACTAGAATCAAAATGTTTGTTGACATATTGTCACTGTAAGGGTGAAATTGAGTAAAAATATGATTTAAATATAAAATAGTACCAATTAAGTTTTCAGTTAATGATACATGAGGAATAAGTGTCTGGGCACTAGTGCCAAAAGCTAGAGGATAGTCTTGAATTTGTAAAACGTGCACAATAGACGTCTTGTGATATATTGAAAGAAAATATGTTTCGTAACAAATATAACTTGGCAACAACAAAGTCTGGACACTACAAGGAATATCTATCCCTTGACATTTAAGTTATAAGTTGAGCTAAAAATATATGGAATTTTATTTTTTAATTGAAAAAATTGTGTCCAGACAATATTCTTCCCACCCCATTTTACTCCTCCAATTGTAAACAGATGGTTCCCACCTCCCCACCTACTGAACTCAACACCCTTCCGTTCTCAATCTTTTTCTCCTTAAAAAAGAAACAAAGCAACAAATGATTGAGTCACCTCGCCATCTTAAAAAAGAAACAAAGTAACATATGATTGAGTCACCTCGCCATCTCAGGCTATATTTACTACATACTTCTCTCAAGTATTTGTCAATGCCAATGTTCCCAAATCTGGAGTAAATGGCTTTAAAAAATATTTGTTTCATACTAAATATATTTAGCATGGGAAATTTTATATATAAATCTGATTTCCTACTCTAAATTCGAGTTATTCAGACAATCTCAAGAATTCCAAACTCCTCCAGATTTTAAAGAAACCTGAAAGTGAAAAATCTATACCGAGCATAAGAAAGGCTGTATCCTGTTACATGTCAATAAAGACAAATTATACAAAAAAATAAATTGAAGGTGGATCAGGGTAATGATGGGGTAAAATATGATACAGAAAAAAAAAGAGGCATTTCTAAGTATCACATTTGAATAAATGTATTACTACAGTTCATCAGAATTCAATTTTCAAATATTTGTCATTTTAAAACTCTTAATAAAAATTCTGTGACAAGATTACGTATGTTTTATTTGTGACTTAAAGAGTAATCTACTAAATTTTTGGTTGCCGTTGATTTTTTGTTTTTGTTTTGTGTTGTATTGTTATGTTTTATTCTTTGAACCAGGATTTTTCTGTGTAGCCCTGGATGTCCTGGAACTTGCTTTATAGATCAGGCTGGCCTATAATTCACAGAGACCCTCCTGTATGTCTGTGTAGTGCTGGGATTAAAGGTGTGTGCTACCACCACCCACATACTGAACTATTAATAAATGATTGTCTCAAAAAGAAATAAAATAGGTAGCTGTACACCTTGAGCATAATATATATGACTTAACTTCTTTCTCTGGGTTCATAAAAATTTCTCCTGTAATTGGATAAATCAAGTGATAATTTGTTATTATATCTCACCGCTTTATATGACACAGAATTTCATGTTTAATCTCTTGAACTAATACTAGAGTTTGCAACAGGTATGTTCTAATTTTATTTCTATGTTTCTGACATTATTATTGTTTTACACTTTTCCTTTTTTCTAAAATTCATTGCTTATCTTACACTGTGAGTTGATCATAATTTTCACAATGATTTTATTGTGAAATTAATTTTGACCATATTTTCAGAATTTCTGTTTCTCTATTTACAGAATTTATATTTAATTTTGACTTATCCTTTATATTTTAAAATTGTCTTCTGTTTACTTTTTCACTGGTGAAAATTTAATTATTAATTATTACATGCATAATTAATATTATATATTATTAATGTCTATAAATTTCATTCTACTGATAATATAATTAAGGTGTAATGGTATGTATATGGAAGACCTAAATACACTAAATGGCTTTGATAGTAGAATCACAGGCAAAAACAACAACAACAACAACAACGAAAACCGGAATGTTAATCAATATGGTAATAAGTAGAAACAAGCTAAGTTTACCTGAAAAAAAAAAAACTTTTCTCTACAACTGTATTTTGTTATTCTGTTTTCATTGTTACTCTCTCCCCAAGATGTGGTACCCAACAATAGCATCCTGTGTTTGGAATATATTCTAGAGTAATTACAGTCATTTGCAAAGGTAAGATACTTATAACACATAGAGCAGATTTCATTACCTTAATTCTTACAGTGTTAAATGTTAATTGTATTTTGGAATTAAATAGAAAATGTTTTACATTAACTGTCATCTGTTGGTTATTGCTAATAATGAGAGGAATGCCCTCAGTAATCAATAATTGGCTGTTAATATACTGGTAATCAGTCAGACAGTACTGACACACAAATTTAATCCCAGCACTTGGAAGGCAGATGAGGCTGCATCGCTAAGAGTTCAAAGCCAACCTGTTCAACAAAATGAGTTCCAGGACAGTCAAGGCTACATGGAGATACCTTATCATGAAAATAAATAAAATAGAAAAGATACTGGTAATATTCCACTGTTGTCCTCCTCAGGAATTAAATATGTATGCTTGTAAAGGTCTCTTACCTTAATGATAATAAGAAACAAGGTACACAATATTTTTTGTGAAATATGGCTTTCAAAAATACACTTGAAATCTGTTACAACTGTGTCAGCTATTTAGAAGTTTCAACATGCTTATAAATTTTCAGAAATGGTAATAGATATGTATCAGTAAGGCTGAGAAATAGATTAATGTTAAATCTTCAGAATATGATTACAATGGCAGCTCTAAAAGAAAGGTAATGAAGATGAGCTCTACTTTAGTGATGTAAATTCTATCGCTGAAAGAAATGGTTTAAAAAAGATAAAGAAATAAATAATGTTTTTTCTTGTTGCTCAATGAAGTAGATTCATATATGATTTATTGCAGAGTAAGAGAATCAGAGAGAAAATGCACAATCTAAGATACAATTTATTAATATTGTCTTGTGTTGCTGATCAATTGATTTAAATGCTACTACAATAAAATAAAACAATTAATAAATATCACTTTTATCCCAATATTTATCAGGTTGAAACATACTATATTGTTATCTAGAATTCATGAGACATATATGCTATAGTTTGGATTTATCATCTGCTTTTCAAATTTGAGATTGTCTTTTCATAATATAAACATGATTTCTTTACAAGATGAAATACACTATTAAGTCAAAAGAAAAGGTTACACAACACAGCACTGAGACAAATTGTGCGTTATGACAACTAGAGTGTGGATTTATTATGGATAAGTATCATCTGTACATAAAGAATTCTTGTAAAGCTAATTGCATATTAAAAATAATGTTAGTAATGTATTATGCATTTTATATTCTTCTTCATCCCAGCATCCATAGTAGAGAAATTTTTAAACATTTCCTTTTCTGAAATTGATTACATTTATTTGGTCGAATTGCACTATATTTAGGAAAATGTATGTTTGTCTGTACTCAGAAAATGATACCACAGTGTCTCTCTCCTTCCAGTCTTTCTGTCTCCCTATGTCTCTGTCTCTTCTGTCTTCCTGTAAATGTCTCTCTCTGTCTCTCCATGATACACACACACACACACACGCACACGCACATGCACACGCACATGCACACACACACACACACACACACACACACACACACCACATAATTACATCAAGTGAGAGTGCAGTTTGGAGCTGATAAGTCTCCTAACTGTCTCCTTCACGTCTTTATTCCGAAGGCTGTAGATAAGGGGGTTTAGCATGGGAATCATGACCGTATAAAGAGCAGTGGCCACTTTGACAAAAATCCGTGAGCTGTTTGAGTTGGGAACACAGTATAGGAGGAGAATGATCCCATGGAAGATTGTGATGGCAGTCAGGTGGGAAGTACAGGTGGAGAAGGCTTTGCGTAGTCCCCCTTTGGATGGCATCTTAATGATTGTGACAACTATGAACACATATGAGGCTAAAGTGATCAGGACACTAGAAGACTCACTAAATATAGAAATGACTAAGCATGTCATTTGGCTAAAGGAAGAGTCAGAGCAGGAAACAGAGATGACAGCAGAGTACTCACAGCCAAAGTGATTGATGATGCCATATTCACAATAGGATAGCTTCAAAAGAGTATATATGAGTATCACAGCACACAGTCCACCCAACATGTAAGTCCCAGCTACTAGTAGAGCACAGAACTTATGAGGCATCACAACAGTGTAAAGCAGGGGATTACACACAGCCACAAACCTGTCATAGGCCATCACTGCTAACATGAACATTTCTGTAATCACAAATGTACAAATAAAGAAGAATTGTGTCATGCATCCTTTGAAAGAAATGGTTCTGTCTTCCATAACCAAGATCTGCAACAGTTTGGGTGTAAATACACTAGAATAGCATATATCCAAAAATGAAAGATGGCTGAGGAAAAAGTACATGGGTGTGTGAAGTTTGGGATTGATCCTTATAACCACAAGTATACCCAGGTTGCCCATCAGTGTCACTAAGTAGATGGTCAAGAAGAGGAGGAAGAGGGGTATTTGGAGCTGTGGGTACTCTGAGAAGCCCACCAAGATGAATGTGGTCACAGAACTCTGGTTCATCACTTCATATGTCATTGCCTTTCAGATTATAAAACAGTCAAAGGAATAAAAATGAAATTGAATATAACTTGAGAGAGTGGAGCAGCAGAAACTCAGGTGGGGCTCATTATAAAACATGATGTCAGAAATCAAATTCCATTCATGTTCTGCCTCACTTTAGGTTCTTATGTGGTCAGTCAGTGATTAGCCATTTGAGGCAATGTCCTCTGTTCTCCACTATTGTATTTTCTTCATCTGGAATTAAAATGTTGTACTCATCAGTATCATCCAATGAGATCAATCATTTAATGTTTATATGCATATGTAAATTATATATACATTGATTTGCTGTTAGAGTACTTCATGACAAATTATCATTATATGACACGAGAGACATATAAATACCCAGCATATGGCTACAAATGACAAATGTATGACACTAAGTGGAAAGATATTGGAATAGTCTTAAATTTTTCACATTTGTTACCTGTTTTCATTACTCATTCATTCTATTCATAGCACATTATATTATAGAAACAAAAAGAAAAACTTTAGCATAAAAAGTGTAAGAATATATTTTAATAAAATGCATCATATTTAATTTGAAACAATTGAAAATGCTTTAGTCATATGGCCCACTTAAGAGCATGCTGTGAGAGAAAATGAGTCATTTGCAAGGTTAAATAATGTAACTGTTTTATGTATGTATTCCCAAAATTATTATAAAATAATTACAATTTCTTATGTTGTGTATGAAAAAAAACTGAAACAACTTTTGGTCTTGTCTGCAACAAAAAGCAATTTCATTAATGCCAGTTACTACTGTTTCAAAGAGTAAACCATCCTCTATTCCATTATACTGCCAATGACACTGAAGTCTTACTGGACTTCTGTGAACTTGATTCAGTGAGTCAGAGGTGTTGATGAGAAATGTCTTATCTATGAACTTAGATTACTCCCACTGCCCTACAACTACAAAATTTGAAAAGCGTCCAATAATATTCAGCTACCACTACAGATAATTTTGATAAAACTATTATATCTATATATGGTCTACAATAGTCAATGCAGAAAGATGGTCCAGAATACTTACAACACATGCTACTTAAATGACCTAAGTTCAGTTTTTTTTATCTCAAAACAAGACCTACAAGATTTAAAGTCAAAGGATTCCTCACAATTTCACAATCCTTGTATTCTATCATCATTAGCAAAAGTTCCACTATTTCTCTCAATAGTTGCACTCCTTATACCTAAATGCCTCTTTTTAATATTGTGACTACATAATCCCCAATATTGACTACAATATTTCATTTTAAATTTACATTCATCCCATGGAATAGTCAATTTCTTGTGGTTATTATTAATTTTTATTTATAATGTTTGTATTCTAAAAGTCTTATGTTTCATTTTGAAAATCACAGAATAATTAGAATTCCCATATATTTTCATGCATTTCAAGACACAATGCCTAACCTTCCTTTTAACTAAAGGGATAGTTTTGCACTTGTTCTTGTGCCTTTGATATCTCCTTCACGTCTTCATTCTCCTTTCTTTTTATTTTTGTGAACTTATTTTCTTACACTTGATAATCTACGCCTCGGAATATATAAATATCATTCTTCAAGTACCATCAGCTCTGCATATATTGAATAGACACCTGTACCCCTGCACTCAGGATTATGAGGTAGGAAATTCTTGCGTTTAAGGCATCATGTGCAAATAGTGAGAATATCTCAATACAATATTAAAAGATAAAAGCATAATTAACTTCACTTTTTCATTCAATTAAATACATTTCCATTTTGTTTACATACTGCATTTTCATATTCTATTTCTTTATTGAAAGTATCTTGCCTCATTACATTTCTAAGGAATTATTTAAATAGCTTAAATATGATGACAGCATTATAAAAAGTACCCAAGGCCTGAAAATAGCACAAATTGTAAGGCTTATAGAATCGGTTTTATAATAATAAATAATTAGAAGAGCTTTAGCTGTCCATGCTTTAGGTAAATATTCCATAGCATTTTCTAGAAACAAGAACAGTAAAAAGTATAATGAAAATAAGAAAAGTGTAATCAAGGCTTCTAAAATAGTCATTGTTGAAATAATACTGCAACGGTAAATTTTTGTACCTAACTGGGATGTTCTTTGAAGTTGATTACAGCAGATAACAAAGAACCTCACCAGAGGACTACAGGGAGTAAACCATGTTAGACATTATAGCATTTAAAAATGAAACAAAGAGGGGCTGGAGAGACGGCTCAGTGGTTGGTAGCACTGACTGTTCTTCCAGAGGTCCCAGGTTCAATTCCCAGCACCCACATGGCAGATCACAAGTGTCTGTAACTCCAAAATCTGACACCCACAGACATACAATGCAAATTAAATAAAAATAAATAAATTAAAAATAAAACAACAAAGGTCTGTAAAGCTACATTGTGTCTCCTTTTAGATCTAGGATTAAGATTCACATTGGAATTTACATTGTTGCTTCCCTCAATTCCACTATATGTCAACAGTTTCCATTGTTTTCAGTCACATTTAGTGTTTATTGATTATCCTACCTACTGACACAGCTGTTGCACAGTACTCCACAATCACCAGCCTACAAATCAAATAACTGACACAATGTGTCTTCTGTTACTCTATTCCTTCTCAGCCGTTACCAACTGCACATCATTTTGATTAAGGGTCGTTTGTTCTTTTCTTATGGACTATTCACATTTTACTTACTTATAAATATATTAATTTGCTCAATTTTACATAAGTTTTTAAAATACACAAATTCATAATACTTTGCACAGACTCCAATGAATAACGGAAAAAGCACATAAACAAATTACTTTGTTCGTTTGCATTATTATTTTATTTGCTTAAAACGAAAACAAAAACAAGGTTTCATTATGTAGAAGTGAATGGATTTCAATTTACTATGTAGACCAGGCTAGCTTTAAACTTGTAGAGATTCACATCTGCCTCTGCTTTCCAAGTGCTTGGATAAAAGGTATGCATGCATAACGTAAAAAGAGGCCACGATTTTGAAAAATATGAAGGACTTTAAGAGAGTGTTTGGAGAAAAGAAAGTGAAAAATAAAATGAAATAAATGTAAAAATTGAAAAATATTTTAAAAGGCAACCACAGTGGTTCTTAATGGTAATTTAGTTTCATATTATCTATGAAAAATAATTTTAATGGTTTATGTTTTTGATAACCTTTATAGATTGCTTTGCATCAATTACAGTATTTTTACTACAGTTCCATTTTTTAAAAATATTTTGTTAATTTATTCATATTACGTCTCAATTGTTATGATCTATTTTTCTTTACAACTATTTTACTTCGTCTACTATAACCTGCCTTACATATTGTGCTGTTTTAAGTGAGCATGTTTTGTGTGTTTTATTATGTGCATCTGAATTCATTAAAGACAGGAAGATAAACTTACAGGTAGCTATAGGTTTAAAACTTCTACAGATTAATGTAAGCAGCAAAGAAACAGTTTTAAATTCTATACAGTCATGAAAGGAACAAAAAACTTCAAGTTTAGCACACAAATATCTATCATTAAATGAAATAAGAATGTATCCATCTTTCTCAGCTCACGTAGGTTTAACATTCCCAAAGGTATGTATGGATTGTTTGTATATCTTTTAAGACTGAAAACATACACATCTTTGAAGCAACTCACCAAAATAAAGTCTTCCTGGTATCCATTTTTGATAATGTTTTTTATATAATTAATAAGCCACATGTACAGTATACCTCAAAAATTAAAATTCTTAATAATTCCCCCAAATTACAATTGCAATTAATCAGTAAAATACAACTCAATACACTACACAAATGCTATTTTAGCAGTTGGAAACAATTTGTAAAGAACAAAAAGGAGTTATGAATAAGAAAAAAACCTGAATATTTATTTCATTATATTGTTGATTGCTTAATTGTAACTGCTTGACACTAGGGACATGGACTCTGAGGTACCCTGATAGCTTGTTGTCAGGAAACATGTAGAAACAATTAAGTGAAATCTCTCCTTTGTTACTAACAATATAATTTCCTTTCAATAATCATTATTAGGCTATCTCATGACTTAATAAATCTGATATATCTGAAAAAGCAAGTCAATAATCAATATATGATAACATTTATTCTAATGTATCTACCTAATTAAATGTATATGGTTTTACATTGCATGAAAGCTTGTACCTAATTTAGGAGTAGACATGATTGTTTTTACTTTTATTTTTTATTAATTCATTCATATTACATCTCAATAGTTATCCCATGCCTTGTATCCTCCCATTCCTTGCTTCCTCACACTTTCCTCCAACTCCCCTCCCCTGTGACTGTGACTAAGGGGTCCGCTCCCTCTATATATGCTCATAGGGTATCAAGTCTCTTCTTGGTAGCCTGCTATTAGGAGTAGACATGATTTATATAAAAACATGGATCTTTATTTTACCAAAGACATATAGGTGAGAAATTTTATACAAAATATTTATTCAACTACAGCTTTTCTGGCTTAGAAAGCATTGACTATTACAATCATTCTGTAAATCCATTTATGCTTATCAGAACAAAAGTTAAGACACAATAGTTATATTTTAAATGCACATATTGTTATGCTGACATGGAGACCTGATGGTTAAAAGTCAAGAGACAGTTTACAGTGAGGAAAACAGACATGCTAACACCAAAGGCTTGAATACTCTCACCATTGCTCCAAATCCAATCCACCACTCTCAACACTAACACTGCAACAGAGTACCTGTAACCCCCTCCTCCCACCTCACCAGTGGTGGATCCCACAGATCTTCCTCACCAAACCTCTCCCCAGCCACTTGTGGCTTTGTCCCTACATCAAATTCTATCAGGCATTCCCGTTTAACACATAGGACATTCCAGCCAGAGAAGCTAGACCTCTGTTAAAGTTTTGGCCAAAGACAGCTCATTCCCAGTGTAGGGGTGGGGTGGGGTGTGGGGAGCAGAGATTACATCTGACATGAACTCTGGTGCTGCAATTTGATCACTTCCCCTTGGCCTGATGACCTTGCAGCCACACAAAGGAATGAGATGCACACCTGATAGCTATCTATTGGGTCGCCCTTCTTGTCAGAGGTTTAGGGGAGGGGAATAGGACAGAAGTGGGAGAGAGGATGGGGATGGAATGATAAGAGCAAGGGATAACAATTGGCATGTAATATGAATAAATTATAATAGTAATAAATAATTAAAAAAGGAAAAAAGAAATATCTATCTACAAGTGCAGGCTTACGAAAGGTGTTAGTAAACAAATAATGTAAAGAGCTTAACCACATCCAAGAAAAAAATGAATATATATTTCCATGCCAACAAACCAACAAACAAACAAAAACAAAAAACCCCAGAACTCCAACTCAACAACCCTCCCCAAAAAACAAAATAAGAGAAATGGACAATCATTTGGTTATTTGTATCTTTTAACATAGACACTTTCAATTTCCCAGTAGACACAAACTAATAGAATGTATGTGAAAAGAGGACCAATCCTTCTGCTGCAACCAAGAAACACACTTTTAGATCAAGGAAAGACGTAATCTCAGAGTAAATTGTCGAAAAACATATTCCAAGTCAATGGATATAAGAAAAACCTGGTGTAGCCAGCTTAATATCTAAAAACTTCAAACAATAACTAATCAAAAGAGATAGAGAAGAATCCTGCATACTCATCAAATGAGAATCTCACCAAGAGGACATTTCTTTTTTTTTTTTTTTTTTTAATTAGTTTATTTTCACCAACTACAGACCCAATAAGGGGATAATATTGAAAATATATGAATAACTCAAGAACAGGATATCAAAACCAAATAACTCAATTAAAATTGTGGCACATACCCAAACAGAGAATTCTGTTTACACCATTTTAACACCTATAAGATGTCTGAGATCAATAACAAATTGACAACTCATTCTGGCAAGGATGTTGACTAAGAACACTCATTCTTTGCTGGTGGAGTACAAACTTGAACAGCCACTATGGAAATCATATGTTGGTCACTAAAAATGATGAGAATTGATTACCACAAGATCCAGCTATACTGCTCTTGAGCATATACCCAAAGAGCATTTCATCTTTCCACAAGGTCATTTGCCCAATGCACACCAGTGATATATATATATATATATATATATATATATATATATATATATATATATCCAGAAATTGGAAACAACCTAGATGTCCCTCTCCAGAAGAATGGATAAAGAAAATATACATTTATACACCTGGGTATTTCTCAGCAGTTAAAAAACAAATGACATCATGAAATTATCAGGCAAATGGATGGAATTAGAAAAATATTATCCTTAGTTAGGTAACTGAGACCCAGAAATATACATATTGTATACATTAAATTATATAGATATATTAGCCAGTTTGCACAAAGCTTGTGGTATACTGTGTGAGAAGAGAATCAATTTTCAGTAAAAGAGGGAGAAAAAGATAATAAAAACATGTTGCTTAAGGCAGCACATGTTTTACAGGATGGAGACACATAAAAGAATGTGGAGCTCAGCTAAAATAAAAAATCTTCCCTGCTGAATATTTACATTCATAAGGGTAGATTTTTGCTACTTTCAATCTTGGTTGGAACAGCTCTGTTTGCAGTTGGCAATGATTGGTAAACAGAATCATCTCAGTACAAATACATGAGAATATAAAGCCATTGAGTGCACAGACCTAAACTGGGACCCAAGTATTAGGAAATATCACATAAAAATGTTTGACTCACAAGATGAGAAGAAATATTGTGAAATAATGACTTCTGGATAGAACGTGATTAAATACGCAATGTCAACACTTGTTCGTGGAAAGTGATGCTTTACTCCACTAGGAGGAGCTTTTGTTAGTTAATGTATTCTGGGAGAGGAGGAGTCATTTTTCACCTCACATAGACACTGCAAAGTTTCTTATGCTCTAATAAATATACTTCCCCAGTGATCATTCATGAAGATCTTATTAAAGTCAGTGAATCATATAAAAAAAATCCTGATAGTAGTAAGGGACTTAGTTGGAAAGAAAACAGTGTTCATGGGGGCAGAGAAAGATATGAGTGACTACTGTGACCAATGTACATTATTTCTTTTTTAAAATTTATGATAATTTATTCAGATCCCATCCTGATCGATTGTTATCCATCACTTGTATCTTCCCATTCCCATCCTCCCTCCCTCTTCTGCCTATTCCCCATCCCTAGATCTCTGACAGAAGGGGACCTCCTCAGCCACCACGTGACAATAGCCTATCAGGTCTCATCTGGATAGCCTGCATGCCAATCCTCAATCCTCTGTGTGCCTGCAGGGATTCCCCACCAAGGGAAAATGATCAATTTAGGGGCACCAGAGTTCATGTCTGAGGCAGTCCCTGATTCCCCCAAAACTGTGGAGAATGAGATATCCCTCAACTGAAGAATGAATAAAGAATCTCTGGTACATTTACACAATGGAATACTTCTCAGCTATTAAAAACAAGAAAATATTGAAAGTACATTATTCCTATAAGCCTGCATGGAAATGCCAAAGAATAAATCATTTAAAAGATGGAAAGTCACTCTTCATTTGTGAAATCACAATTAAGTATTCACACACATTTTATATACTTTCTTTATGTTTGTTTGTTTATTCATTTTGTAGGCACTAGTGATCCAAAGTTGGATCCTCATCCTGTACAGCAAGCCCTTAAGCCATTAGTTATAACTGAAGGCCCTTACTTAGATTTTTATTTAAAAATTATAAACTATGTAATAATCTGTGCCATCTCTACCTTGACTTTCTGATCGATAGGCTTCTATTTAGTGAAATTAGTTCTATTTTTCATCCTATATTCTCTCTCTTTTACAATTTTCTCACTCAAAGGGATGAGTGTCCCATGATGACAGTGATTTGTAAGGAATATTTTTACTAAAACCCTTTGAGAAGTTCATACAATGGAACTCATACATGACATGACCAAAGTGGCCAAATATCTTAGACTACAACAACCACAGGACTAAAGAAAACACAATACTATGATACGTTTTCATGTCCGTGTGCGTGTATTTTTAAATTTTTATTTATTCTTCTCTCCTACAATATTTCCTGACTGCTGCCTCATCTCCCTCCAGTCCTTCCATCCGCCTTGACTCCTCATTTCACTTGAGTTCCACTGCTTCTCAGTTTCCTTTTAGAAAAGATCAGGCTTCTCAGTGATATCACCAAAACACAGCATAACAAGGTACGGCGAGACTAGACACAAACCCTCATATTAAGGCTGGAAAAGGCAATGCGGTCCTGGGAACAGGGGTTCAAGAGAAGGCGAAAGAGTCAGAGACACATCTACTCCTTCTGTGTGGAGTCCTACAAAAACACCAGGCTAGACATCATGTATGCAGAGGACCTAGCTTAGACACGTACAAGCTTCATGATCCCCCTGGCTGCTTCAGTCCCTGGGAGCCTTATGATTCCTGCATAGTTGAATTTATAGGCTGTGTTCTCCTGGTATCCTTGGCCCCTCTGGCTCCTACAATCCTCCCTTCCATCCTGCAGGCATCCTTGACTTTTACCTAATGTTTTTGTGTGGGCCTCTGCATCAGCTCCTAATAGCTGCCAGAGAAAGCCTCTGTGGTGGTGATTAGGCTAAGTACCAATCTATGAGCATAGCAGAAATATCATTAAGAATCATGTCATTAATTTTTTTTTCAGGTCAGTTGTGTTTAGTTCTACCCTAGGTCTCTGAGAAATCCAGCTTAAGATTCTTGGCCATCCAGGAGCCTGATTGGGGCGTGACCTCCCTTTGTGGCTTCGGCTTAAAGTTATATCATTAACTAGTTGGCAACTCCTACAATCTCTGAGACACCATTGCTCCAGCACATCTTGCATGCAGACAGATGGTGGGTGGAAGGTTTTATTTTGTCTGGGTTGGTGTTCCAGTCCCACCACTAGGAGAGTTGAAAGGTTATAGAAGATGACTGGTTCAGGATCTTTTTCCTCTGTTACTAGGAGTCCTCACATGGGTCACCATTATAAGATCCAGAAATTTCTATTAGCCTAGGTTTCCACGTTGTCCCCTAAATGACACCCAATTTCAGTTGTCTCCCCTTTGCTCTTTCCTCCATCTCTGTCTTTGCCTACTTGTTCCCTGCTGTTTCCATCCATAGCTACTCCTGGTCCTCCTGCAAAATCTATTCTATTCCCCCTTCCCAGGGAAAGCCAATAGTCCCCAAAAAGGCCTCTTTGTTACTTAATTCCTCTGGGTCTCTGGAGTTTAGTGTGATTATCCTATACTTAACAGATAACACTCACTTCTAATATTTGTCTTTCTGGGTCTGGGTTGCCTTGCTCAGGATGGTTTTTTTTTTCTAATTTTATCCAGCTGACAGAGAAGAGGCATCTCTGCCTTCCACCTGTAACTTGGGATTGCCCCACCTGATCCTGACCCATTCCCCACTCTGGGAAGTAGTGAGGTTCAAGTCTCCTTAGGTCAACATGTGTCTGAACAGAAAGATATGCTTTAGTCTAGTAATCTGGCTTTGAGCCACTTGGGTAGGGTTTTTACCTGAGAGAGTAGCTCTGTTAGCCTCCTGCCTAGCGAGGAACTTTATCACCAAGGCATAACAAATGTCCAAATCCCAGCACAGAGGAAGCAGGTTGTAGCTGAGCAGATCTTTTAGTCTCAGGATCTAACATGTGACTCACAGCCTCATAGCTCCATGGCAGCTCTATTTTTGTTTGTTTGGTTGGTTGTGTGTGTGTGTGTGTGTGTTTTATTCTTGTTTTGTTTTGCTTTCTTTATAACTGGAACTCTGTCTAATATTTGAACATGAAATTTAAAGGCATAGATAACATGCTATCCAAGTTGAGCAACAACTGTATAATAAATTAACTACTCTTTATGTTGATTAATACAAAAATTTATTACAGCAGCAGGTTTCTTTAACCAGCTAATCCTCAGTGATTGACACAAAGAGACTATGATTTATTACTAAGCACTATGCTGGGCAGATTATGAGTTCTTCTAATCCTGCTGCCCTTAAAACCCACATAAAAGCCAACCACTCGCCACTCTGATAACTCCTGGAGGTTGCTGCCCCATCAGTGTATCTTCATGGCACACTTCTCTTGTAGTCTTAGTTGACTCTGTCTAGTTCCCAAGCTTCTTCCTTTCTTGCTACATCTTCCACTCCCTGTCTCCTTCCTGCCTCGTGCTCTTCTGACCCCACGTCTGGAAATCTAGACTCTGCATACCTCTCTTCTTCCCAGTCACAGACTTCAGAATCTTCATTAACCAATCAGGGATAATTGGGAGCACTGCTTACATCACATGAATACAAGAGATGGTTCAACATTCAGAACCATGCCACGGCAGGGCACCGAAATCGGCGTCTAAAAGCACAGTGCCCAAGATCCTCCTCTAACTGGTTAAACATTTCTTTACAATTTTAATGTATTTTAAGTAATGTCTTCAGCCATGATATTGATTTAATATTGAGAGTCGTACATATAAAGCAATAAATGCCAGTGGTCTAATATTGAGCAACAAAGTATTTCTCATAGTCAAAAAGTCAGAAGTCGGCTGTCGAGCCAAAATCAGATTCTCTTATGGTTCGATCCTAGTCTGTGGTTCAGACGGCTGGTTTTTCACTATATTTCCACAGTAGTGAGACCAGGAAGAGGCCCCACGATGCTTTGTGAGGAAAAGCTTCTATTTCAAAGGGCTCTTCACTTATGCGTTTCTCATGGATTTAACCTCCAAATTCCACCATTTTGAGGGTCAAGATATAAGGAAGCAAGCCATAATCATATTCATATTTTATATTGTGGAAAGATTCACGGTTAGTTGTGGTAACATTGCTGAGGCACAGAGTCATAAAGCTTTTTGTCTTCAGGAAGGATATTTCATAGTGACTTTTCTTCCTTGCGTACCGTTACCCCACGCCATGTTCCACATGGAAAACAAGGGGGCACTTCCTGGCCTTCAGTTCTACATCAAATGTTGGTACAAGGAGATACTTTAGACTGTCAGCTAGAAAGTCCAATGCAACCCATGGTATTGATAAGTGGGCGATTAACTATGCCCTTGTGTTTTGGAAACTTCAAGTGTGAATTGACTTCTTCTAAGAAAATACTAAATCTATCAAAAAATTGAAAACTTAAAGTACAAAATAATATGCAAATATATGTTCACATTTTTTTTTACCCAAATTACTATCTTCAGAATTTATTTAATACCTAAGTGCCCACATTAACTTTACATTTACATTAAAATAATTTATCTGGGCATATTTGTGTTTATGCATATTTCATAACACACTCTCCAATAATTTTATCAAGACCTACTACATAAAAATGTTATTATTTAGTATCTCATTTTTCAACAATCTTTATCCAAAATATGATGCACCAGTTTTGCATTGCAAGAAAGAAATACTTCTACCTGAAGTTAAAAAAAAATAGCTAATATGGTAGTTTGAAAGTATTTATGTAAGAAAAGAATAACATTAAATAAGAGCTTAAGGGACAAAAACGAAGAGGAAACTATAACCAGGAAGCATGCGGAGAGGAAGAACTGGAAAAACTTCCTTAAAGGCACAATCGACGGTGATGGAAGAATATTCCGTCACATGGAAAGAAGCTGGAAATTCAGTCATACAGGATGATGTTAATCCCTCATGAGCATTTATACAAGGGACATTGGTCACTGTTTCAATTCTTAAAGATGGCCAGATAATAAGGTGCAGCTATTCATGCATAAAAATTCTGCTTCCCAAAAATATCCTCATGCCAACACTACATGAAATGCAATGGTTTTACATTGAGCACGTCATTAATAACAGAACTCCTGTCATTGATTTTAACATCATAGTCAGAAGGCTTCTGTGGTTTCCAAACGCCATGGGTGTGTTTTCCACAATCCTTATTAAGATGTCATGCCTTGAATCTGTGTTTATTTCCTCCACATTCATAATTTTAGTCCTCTATTCAACAAAAACCTTTCTCTTGCACACTAAATTTGAGCAATTTCCTGTAGAAGATATTTTGCATTTTAATTATTGCAGGATTATTTTGAAGTGCATTTTAAATTTTCAAGTTAAATTAAATACTGTTGTTTCCTCTGGAATACAAATGGATTAGAAAATATTGAGTTTGTCTCAAAACATAAGAATATTTATTAAACATAGCATGCGACGCTACTATAAAAACAAATAAGTAGCAAATTAAAATAATCAGGAAAATTTTACATTCATGAGTGGTATGCATTGGTATTAGACATATACTGAAATATGCCACATTATGAGGTCTATTTCATGTATTTTATTTTGGTGTTAGAACAAATACACATTTTACTTACTTAAGCTACAAATTACAGTTCTCTTCTAGGTCATTGTTTTAATTTTATTGTAAAAACAAACCTTATTTATAAGTGGACATGCACATGTGATTCAATTGTTTACAATCATATTTTCATTTTCAGTTTTTGCAGGGCTTCTTTCACATCCTTGTTCCTCAGGCTGTAAATCAGAGGGTTCAGCATGGGAATCACAAGAGTATAAAACAGTGAAGTTATTTTGTCTTGATCCAGGGAATAAGAAGAACTTGGCCGAAAATACATGAAGAGTACAGTTCCCTGGAAAATGGCCACGGTGGTGAGATGGGAGGTGCAGGTGGAGAAAGCTTTGAACCTCCCCTCAGCAGAACGGATCTTCAGGACTGATAAAATGATGTAACAATAAGAGACCAGAACTCCTGAGATGGTGCTCAGTTCAATGAAACCAAAAACAGTAAATAAGGCCAGTTCATTGACTTGTATGTCAGAGCAAGAAAGCAGGTAAAGTGGGGGTAGATCACAGAAGAAGTGGTTGATCTCATTAGAGCCACAGAAACATAAACGGAAGGCCAAGGTCGTGTGTATCAAACCATCTGTTGTTGCCACCAGGTAAACCCCAGCCATGAGCAGGGAACACACCCTGCTGGACATGTTCACTGTGTAGAGCAAGGGGCTGCTGATGGCCTGGTACCTATCAAAGGCCATCACTGCTAGCAGTAGACACTCAGAGTCTGCAAAGACACAGAATGTCAAGAACTGCAGAGCACAACCAACAACAGGAATTGATTTCTCCTCAGCTAAGAGATCCACCAGCATCTTGAGTCCAATGGCTGTGGAGTAGCAGAGGTCACAGAAGGAGAGTTTGCTGAGGAAAAAGTACATAGGTGTGTGGAGCCTTGAGTCCACTCTAATTAAAACGATCATCCCAAGATTGGCCAGAAGTGTAATGAGGTAAACTAGTAGGAATGTGGTGAACAGGGCTACTTTAGTGTCAGGGTTATTAGTAATTCCACAAAATATAAATTCATCCACAAAGGAGCAATTTCCTCTATCCATTTTTGTTTCTTCTTATGTAAAAATTAAAAGATATTTTCAAAATTGCGTAGATGCCTTCTTAGTTATCTCTAAAAAAAGAAACCAATTTAATTCCTGGATATTTTCCCCTCATAAATCTATCCAGTCACATCACTCTGTAAGTAGATCTTTATGATATTGATCATAATGAAACATATCTGATAGATAGTGAGTTGTCATGATGTGGGGCATCTAGGTACCATTGTAAATAATGTAACTTCTTACATTTTTGAACCTATCTTTATATTTGAAAACATAATTCAGATTTAGTAGAATCTTACTTAATCGTCAATGTATGTGGACAAACAGCAACCTTAGAGATATTAGGCTAACCAATAAAAAGTTAGTCATGCCTTTAGGTTTGAAAACAATCACCTGTACAAAATAGACTCCTCAAACCCATTACTGGATGCAAAAATATTTCTAAGTTCAAAACACAATGGGAGTCTAAGTCACTGTTTGGTGAATATTAAAAATCATTTTATCCTGATTCTATGTAGCCTATAACATTCAGTAATAAAGAAAACATATCATATTTTCAACTAAGAATATGTTTTACATTCATGTGTCTATGTCCGCTCCAAAGAGTGGCCTAGATATAAGCTATTATAATCTGGACACTTAGGAGACATATTAAAGTAACATTCAATAACTTAACACACTTATGTTTGCCTTGTGTCAATTTTATATGTCAAAAATAAATATATATTTACATTTTTTAAAGATTTTAATATGTGATAGACTTGCATCCTTAAGTTTGGACACTTATAGGAAACATGGGGAATGGATATATATTGAATACTGTTTATATTATTTTCCTTAGTAAATCTTAATTATCGTTTACATGGTATTGAGGTCAAGTTAAATTATCACATGTTGTGTTTTATTAAGTGATAACATTTCCATTACCTTTTTAAATAAAAGGAACCATCAATATGAAAACACTAACAAAGACTTCAGTTAATGTGCATACCTTCATGATGATCAAGCAAGCAAAGGATTGCTTGTGAAGCTAGATTAAAATAAATTAAATAAAACTTTATTTGGAAAATGTTAATAGTTTTGACCAAACACTTCTAGTTTTGAGAACAAACTCTCATCTATTAGTTACACTTCAGAATGTATTAATATACATAGGGAGAAATTGATTCATCTATAAAGCTCTTATTTTTTCCAGAAAGAAAAACTCATTTTTTTTTACCTTGTGCTTTTAAATGCTGACATCGAGGAACCTACCTGAGATGAACAGTTCAGTGGTGCATAGATACTAGGTAAATGGTGCTTTTTGTTGCCAGGGAACATTTGGGGTTTATATCTCTGAAGTTCTTTCCTTAAGGCTTTGTTGTAATGAAATCAGTAAATTTAATATGTTTCTAGTTTTTTATTTTCTCATGTGACTACATGAACATGTTAGACAAAGCTTCAGGTTAAGTTTTGATGACAGTCAGCCATCTGTGTCAGAATACAAATTAAAATCAACTTTATATTCTAAAACATAATTGATATAAACATAATACATACTATAAAATTTTATCTGTATTCCAAACTGAAATTAATTTAACCAAAAATGTTTTCAAACTTAAACATCATTAACATCCTTCTAGTATTTATTTCATTCTGAGCCATAATCTTAAATTCTTTATCGGTTTATTACTAACTGCCAATGATTCAGTTTTGAGACATATTTCATAAGTAATAAAATTTACACAGTTTTGAAAGCAATTTTACCAACTTTATTTTTCCATTGCTTAAATTCTGTCTTTACTTCTTTCTACTACCAGAACATTCATTACATCTATATGAAGCATACACTTAGTGGGCACTACACTTTATTACTTCCACTCAATCTTAGAAAGCTGTAAAATACCTTCTGATACTTTGGGATTCATTGGTTTATTTTTATATAAAATATATTAAATATTTATTTGTATATATTATGACTTATATTTTTATTTGCTTATAACATCAGATACAAAGGGTGTTATATTATCCAAGGTCTTTGTTGTTGTCTGTTGAAACAACTGTCAAATTGTAATGCCTGAATGAACAACTATTGAGTTCATGGACCTGTTCTGTAGATAGACTGTCATGGTCAGAATATCTGGACCACAGTGTGTAAGCCATTCTAATATATTCACTTAATTTATACAAATACAC